>RJWM01003453.1:0-113211 GCA_004363535.1 Dasyprocta punctata
CTTTGTTTATTTCATTCTTTTACTCTTTCCGTGGGCTACAGTTCTCGTTTTAGATTCTTCTTGGGTCCAGAGGACCCATCTCCCTCTTTTTTCCTTCTCTCTGTTATTATATTAGTTTATATTCTGGCATTTTGATGGTATATTCAGGGAGCCTCCCGGTCACGGTGTCATCTGGGCAGCCATCTTGGAGGAAGTCCCCCATGATTTCTTAATAGGTGTATGTATTTTCAAAATATAAACTAGACTTCATAAAAAATCCATTTTACAGCATTTCATCTCAAAGTCCACTAGGGGGCACTCTAACACTGCCTTTCCCTGGTGCTGTTGTCTAAGCTAACAAACCACTCAAGACAGAGAAGTCATCACAGATCAAACAAGGAACACTAGTAAGCTCAGCAACTAAAGTCCAAAATACACCATATTGTAAGGAACCACTTGGACTGCTTCAAAGCCCAGGGGTATCTAAGGACACTTGAGGACGTGACCCTGCTTGTCTAGCGCAGGTGCACAGTGGGATGCAGTTATGTAACCATGATTTAGCACAGGAAAACACACATGCTCTGGTTACAGCACTATACAAGAATGTAAATATGAGATAACAACCTGTGTGAGAATTATACAATTAAAAAAAAGAGTTATACAATAAAGATGCAGGCAACTCTCTTGCTCTCTGCTCTGCTCCATGCTAGCTGCTGTTGTTGCTGATGTCTTGCACATGTGTATTCTTTAACCTTGGGACCTAAACTGTGAAAATCTCCCTGGGGCCCCTGAGCAGGCTGACACATATACAAAACAGGAATAAATTGTCCCATCGAAGAAACATCATAATCTTCTCATGTTCTCAATTTAAATTTAGCATCATTTTAACAAAAGACAGTGCATTAAAGAGACAAGGCATAAGCTGTTGATAAAGACAAGGCATAAAATTCAAGGATGACAGTTTTTGATTATCTAAGCAAACCTCAGTCCAGAATCTAGTCAAAATATTTTAGGGTGCCATGAAATAAGAGCAAATTCATACCTCCTTCCAGAGATCTTGGTAGCCCCTCCAAGATGATATAGAGGAAATGCTAGATGTTAAATATGCCAACTTTGTGTTCCCTGAAGTTGAAGAATGAATTGTAAAGAACAAGGGGGATTAAAAGTAGGAAATTTTAGAGCTGGGCGTGGTGGCACACACCTTTAATCCCAGCACTCGGGAGGCTGAGGTAGGCGGAGCATTGTGAGTTCGAGGCCGGCCTGAGTTACATAGTGCGACCCTGCCTCAAAAAACTAGGCTGAGCGGCTTACGCGCCCGTCAGGCAGGCGCGAGGTTGTGAGCTCGATCCCTGGTGCCACCAAAAAAAAAAAAAAAAAGTAGGAAATTTTATTGGGGGAAAGGAATGGGGAATATGAATAGCTCCTGAGACACAGGAGGGCGCCTGAACAGGTTGCCCTGCTTTTTTTCTTTCTTGGTTTACTTATTATGGGGGAAGTTACTGTTGATTAAAATTTATTGGTTAGAAATTCCTGAATGCCTGTCATCCCAGCACTTCAGAGGCTGAGGCAGGAGAATCACCATAAGTTCAAGGCCAGCCTTGGCTACAAGTTGAATTTAAGGCCAGTTTGAACTCTCTAGCAAAACCGTGTCTCAAAAATACCAAAAAACAAAGTAAAACAAAACAGAAAAAGAGATACCTGAATATTTCTTTTTACCAGTGCATTGTCTATCTAGTAATTGGCAGCAGGTACCTTTGATGAGGGCCTAAAGGAAGATTTATTATGTATACCTAGAGTAACAGTCTAGGATTCTTTATCAAGGAAACTTGGCTTTTCCATCCATCAGAGGGTTCTGCTTTTGTGAACTGGCAGAGGCCTAGAAACTGAGTGTGACACTATGATTTCGCATTGTAGTGACTAGCTACCAGACCTAGATTTTTTTTTCCGTGTTATATAGGTCTCACAGTATTCTAGTAGGTTCTGTATTGTATTTCTAGCATCATCAGGATAAATTAGCTCCTAGCAGAGATTCCTGTGGACCAGAGCCTTTGGGTTAACAATACAGCCCTGCTGCCTTTGATGGCAAATGCACCAAATTTATCTTTGACTTTAAGTACTGCTTCTGGGCCTTTGCTGCTCCTGTATCCCATGCTTGCTAAGAAAGCCAGGAAGCCCATCTCAGTGGTAACATTTCCTATCATCATACCTGGTCTATAAAAGAAAATAAAACACACAATTTTTCAGAGATACAGTGTCCCCTCACTAATGTGTATTTCAGTGTCTGTGGAGGGAGTGTTTCTGGTCTTCTCAGATGATGAAGTTAAAGTTGAGGTGGGTGGGTATATAATTCACACATTAAGTCATTCCAACATTCCTATTTCCCTAAGTCTTTGGAATTCTTCTATATCTTGTCAGGAGGGCTCTGTTGTCTCTACCTCACTGCATGTAGGCTATCATTTGAGTTCAAGTTTCAGTCAGCCAGTAAGCTTCCAGGCTCAGGAACTGACACATTAACTCTGACAAGTCTAGTCAGTGTGTCTGTCCGTGAAATCGGCCTGATCTGTTGTCTATTTTCTAAGTAGATATTTTTCTAACACCACTGATATTTCCTGTATGTGCTTCTGGGGTTTTGCCTTGGTTTTGTTTTGTGTGTATGTGTGTGTGTGTGTGTGTGTGTTTATATTGGTACTGGGAATCAAACTCAGGACCTTGAGCTTGCCAGGCAAGTGCTTTGCTGCTGATCTGTATCTCTGGCTCAGGGGTTTTGCCTTTGAATATGAAAATCTTGCATTTTATTTGGTCTGTAAGCTCTTTTCCTTTGGGTGACTCTTACATACCTTGGAACATGCTGAGATTTAGGAAGAGTGATTTGAGGCGATGTTGAGAAGAATGAGCATCCCTTTGCTAGGTGTCTATTCTAGATGAGGCACTGAAGCAGGAGTTTCTGCACGCAAGAAGACCAGTGTCTTGAGGCTTATGACGACAAGCCATTTCCTTGGTCATGGGAGGCTCAGAGTTTCTTTGGGGTTTGAAATAGTCTCATTTTGAGTCTACTCAGATGCTCTCCCTTTCAGGTTTCAGGTCCCATTCTTTCCCAGTCAGTTCACAAATTCTCACATGAGAAACTTGGTGAGATCATAAATTCAACAAATGTTGTAATTCAGGAACACACATAATAAATTATATTTTTGATTCCTGGAAATAATAGCTCTGTGACTATGGGGAAAAAAGATTCTTTTAAAGCTGCCGTGAAAGTTCTCAGGTACTTAGATCATGACTTGAGTTGGGGGTTAAAGAACTTGAACTAGTCATTTTATTTTGGTAAATGCTTCACTGCACTCTAAAGGATCCATCCTACCCTGCTTTCTTGTAGTCATCCTTGATACCGCAATGGTCAAGGACAGCAGCCGCTGTGATTCCTACTTCTTTTTAGTTGGTACTTCCTTGCAGTTCATTACAAATGATCACTTGATTAATTTTGACACTAGATCAAGACATAGATTACTAGCATTATATTTCCCATTGACAGGAAACCTACACTACTTTTCAGTCCAAGCTCATGACCAGACTAATCTCCAAATCCTATTTTTAATGGTCTATAATCTGAGACCACACCTAGAACCAATCCCCTATCAGTCAGGTTTCAATCAGGAAAATTAATGTTTATGGTAAAGGTCGTTATTAAATGGGGTTAAAAAAAAAGACCACTAAAGAATAAAGGGATAATATATGCAGAGAGCAGTTACTAACTGTAACATTCAGGAAGCAGCTGACTTAGTAGAGGGCTTGTCTTCCAGACTGTGACTGAGACTTCTTTGGAGAAGCTGTGCTGTGAACAGATGGTAGAAGAATCTGTTGAGGTTCCATGAACTGGAGATGGTTTACAAACTTCCTGCTAGGGTGCTAGTGAAATTTTAGGTAGTACCACAACTTGGAGTTGTTCCTCAAGAAGATACTCACTGCGTGGTCTGTGGGACAGAGATTGTGAACCTAAAGCCACCTACTTGGGTACAGTGGGGCAGAGCTAGCAGGCATGAAGCAAACCCAGGAAGCATGCCTCGTATTGTTTACAAGAATCCAGCTGCTGAGGCCTCAGAGGAACTTGAGGGAAGAGTTCAACTGGGTCTCCTGCACAGTGCTGGCAGCGGTATAGGCAAAGGAAGAAAAAGCCCTAGAGAGGGAGAAAGAGAAGCCCCTTTCTCTACAATGATCCTCCAGTGCCTCGAGTAACAGAAGAGTGATGTTTACAGCAATGACAAAGGAAGATGTTTACAGGGTCTGGCTTATGTCCCACATAGAGGGGCAAGGTGTGGATTTGGAACTGAGGGGCAAGTAATTCATAACTGGCACATTTTATAAAGTAGTAAGTTGTTCTGAGAATATTTATAAACAGAGATGCTATTTTTTCTTCCTATATTGAAAATTCATTGCCCAACAATTAGTTTGCTTATTTTGTGGGTGATATGTTTTATCTACCCTTAAAAGTATCCCTTGTAGGCTGTCACATACATTACCTCATAAAAGAAAGCACTTCCTCAGTGCCATAAATTTTTGTCTGTGTATTTAAGTCTTCAGGGACTACAAATAAAAAACATAAATTGTTTCATACCTTATTACCTTGATACGCACTCCCAAGAGCACAGCAAAACAAGGATCTCTGGTTACCCTTACAGCAACCACACTTACTTGTGCTTTTCTGCTTAGACATCTCTACCTCACAGTTTGAAAATAGAAAGTGAAATTAAATTACCGACATGTTTTTTGAAAATAGAATCTTATATTATTGAGCATAGTAATATTTCCTGGCAAACACAGTGTCGTTCACTGAGAAGTGGAAGAGAAGATGCATTTCATTCCGGAGAGGAGGTTTCTCAGAAGGCTTTCTTTTCTTCATTTCCTTTTAATTTTTTAAATTGAAGGATGTATACTCTCCAATACTGTTTTGCAGTAATCTGTACTTTATAAGTGATCAGAAAATTATACATCTGGAATGATTAAAAAGAAATACTTTGAGCAACATAATTACATTTTTTTACAAAACTATAATGTATTTAATCTAAAGAATGAGACATTGTTTCTAAACATATATATAGTAAAAGCATTTTGAGTGATGTTTTTACCAGTAGCACTTAATAAAATTTATATAAATTAGAAAAGGTATGGTATAGAATTTTAAGAGTTTCATACTTTATAATTAGGGCAAAGAGAAGAATGACA
Organism: Dasyprocta punctata; assembly: GCA_004363535.1. Classification (NCBI taxonomy): domain Eukaryota; kingdom Metazoa; phylum Chordata; class Mammalia; order Rodentia; family Dasyproctidae; genus Dasyprocta; species Dasyprocta punctata. The sequence goes on from RJWM01003453.1 coordinate 5,197, forward strand.
GCCATAGAGCAAGAATAATATAGTATTCCAGTGGTGGGATGGGGTAGAGTGGTGTACAAAGTCACAAAGAATGCTGCATTACAAAGAGAATATTCATTCCCTGTTTTTATTGTCTGGTGAGAGGGAAGTGGGGTGGGAGCTGCTTAAATTGCTGAATGCTCTTACAGGTTCTTCTGAGCAGCAAAGTCTGCTTAGAAAAGCAGGATAAACAGATAGGCAGCGTTTACACAGCTCACTCTGACATCAGTCATGCCACCAGAAAGGATTTGTGTTCTCTGGACTTTGGAAGACAGAACAGAACTGCAAGCAATCTTTCCATGATGGCCATGTGGTTTTAGAATGGACATTTTCTTCCCAAACCACAGTCCTGTTTGGTTTGGTTTCGTGGTTTTCTTAAACATATAGCAGGAAGTAGGGTTTGGCAGTATGACCACTCAGTAAACATAAGGATTTAGATTGCATAGTGAATAAAACAAGAGAGCAAATTTCCATTGCAGAGGACCACCCAGTGGCTATGTCCCTCTACCTCAGTGGGTCTAAAAAGATTGGCACGATGGGTTGATACTGATCCTAAAAGCTCTGGAGGATAAGGTCTCATTCCCTCATTCCATTTCCTACTTCATTTTAGAAGTCAGTTCCTCTTTAAATAATTTAATGAATAATGTATTGTTCTCTCACCCCTTCTAAGACTTTCTCTGCTATTCCTAAAATGGAATAATTTCTTCAGAAACAGATTTTTTTTATTCTGTTTAAAAGATAATCTTTAGAGTTAGCAGCATCTTTCAAATTTAAGAGTCCAACTAAAAGCAAGTATGTTTTCATTTTGAAGAGTTGTTGGCCAAGAAGAAAGACAGTGGGAAGCAGCTGATATAAGCCTGAAATGTACCACATTTCAGAAAACAAACCAAACCTTTCCTTTTTTTTTTTAAGCAAAGTTTTTTAGAAAGAATTCCCTAATTCTTAAATAATATGGGATTTGGGCTGAGAAAGAAAGTGGTAATTTCATTATATGTATGTTGGTTGCAAATGTTAGTAAAATTTATCTTAAATTATGACAAAAGCAAGAAATAAAGTCAGAAGCCCCATACTTTATACATATCAATATTGCTTATCATAATACATATCAATATTATATATGATATATATCAATATTAATAATACCTGCAGTCCTGTATTGAACTCTTCTGATATGTCAGTATGTCAGGCATTGTATTGAGTATTCTGTGTAATGGGTAGCAACCCAGTAAGTTAGGACATAGGTGAAGAAAACAAGTGAACTCAGAGACCCAAAGTCCCATGTTAGTAAAGTGATAGAATTTGAATTTAGACCTTCTTGGCTGTCTTACATATACAATCATCGAACTGTACCTCTGCTAACTGAAGCATACCTACTCTATTTTCCCTCATGACTCACACCAGTTGAAGCCTTCCCACACCTAGTCACATATTTCTTTCTGACTGTAACAAGGTAAATATAGTGATTTCAGGTTGAGGCAAAAGCATCATGGCAATTACTAAAATAACAAGAGAAAGTTATTTTTTCCTCTAACGTGAGCATACTCCTGCTTGATGGCTTCTGCAGTGTTTCTCATAGTAGTTTTCTAATTGCAGCTCTGAAGCAATGATGTTCATTTGATTCTATACATCTGCAAAAGATCTTTGACAGAGTGACACATGGAAAGCATTATGGTTAAGTTGACCCTAATCAACTTTTCATGCTGTTCTTTGTATTATTTCTCCCACAGCTACTTGGAGATTTTGCTTAAGATCATGACTGTAGGATGTTGTTGAGCTGGTGATTCTTTCCTGAAAGTGCAAAAATAATAGATTACTTCCTCCTCAAATAGAATTTCCTTTAAATTACCTTAAATAAGAACCTGCTTTATATGTGGCAATTTTAAAATGAAAAGATTTCAACTATTAAATAAAATATAGGAAGTAAAACATTCTTCAAATCAATTTTACAAATTTAAACATTGAAAACAGAATTATAGAAAAATGTAAGGCTGTATAAACAGTACCATTTTGGGAGTATTTATTATACTAAGCTCATTTCATTTTGGTCCCCGCACAGTTCTGTGAGGGGAGCACTACCATCTTATCAAATCTAAGATTCCTTCTGTTTAAAATGAGTGAGTATTGTTTGTGTCACTAAAAAAGAAAAAATTACTGATGGTAAAAACTGTATGATGCCATCAATTGTAATATGAACCAGTTCCAGTGGCACCATGCATTGTAGAACCCAAAATACATTGTCATTATCACCATCTTACATCTGAAGAAACTGAAACACAGAGAATTCAGTAACTTTCCTAAATCATACAGCTTGTGTAGCAGAGCTGGGATAGAAGCCTGGGGTCTCTGACTATAGACCTTGTGTTCGTTACTGTTGAATTTGTGCTTTTAAAAATGTTTTCATTAAGGGACATGGGGGAGTATTTAGAAGTGAAACTTTACTAAATGTTTTGTTTATATTTGATCTATTAAAAAATCTCATTGAAATTGCCTTTTCTAAAATCAGAAATTATAATTGAAACTAGTGGAGTCAAGAACTTAAGGCCAAACACTTCATTATAAAAATGGAAAAAGGAGCCGGGCGTGGTGGCGCACGCCTTTAATCCCAGCACTCGGGAGGCTGAGGTAGGCGGAGCACTGTGAGTTCAAGGCCGGCTTGGGCTACACAGTGCGACCCTGCCTCAAAAAAAACCAGGGCCGGGAGTTTGGCTCAGCGGCTTACGCGCCTGTCAGGCAGGCGCGAGGTTATGAGCTCGATCCCCGGTGCCACAAAAAAAAAAAAAAAAAAAAAAAAAGGAAAAAGGCTATAAAGAGACATTTCACAAAAAAAATGGCTATTTACTGTTAATGCCGATACTATTGGTGAGGCCGATGAAAACAGTACCCTCTTAAATCATTGGTAGAAACACAAATTGTCTTATTTCTGAAGTGCAGCATTTCTTTATGTATCTAAACATATGTACTTTTTGACAGACATTTTGCATTTAAAAATTTATCCTAAGATCATGGGCAAAGAAATGCATTGATAAATATGTATAATTTTTTCACGTAGGTGGTTTTTTATTAAAAATTTGAAATGTTCAGCAGTAGAGGACTGAGAATATAAATTCTGGCATTCTAATTCAATGGAAATTAAGCTGTTGATCTAGCTTCGTATTTACTGATATGAAAAAAATGTTTGTTACATATACTTACAAAGCAGATTGTAGATAATATATATTTGTTAATGAAGAACTGCTTTAATATGATATCTACTCAATTTCCATGACTTTCAAAAACAAAGAATAAAAGGTAATGAGAATATGCCAGTATTTTTAAGCTATCAGAGAGACAGGGATACTCACATTTTTATTGTAGGCTCTGTAGTGAGTTATTTTACTTCTCTGGTCCTTTGATCTGTAAAATGAAAATAAAAAAAAGAATGATCTTTCCACTTCCAAAATTTAAATGCTCTTTCTCTAAAGTGCAGAATTAAATATGACATGAGAATGTGTTGGATCTCATCCAAAGCATGCTAGTGAACTGAAGATACCGAAATGGTAGAGTGTGATCAGGCAAGGACAAGCACTGAGGACCTAGTTACGAAAGTGCTGTGTGCAGGTAGGACTTGGTGTGTGCATTCCTAGCAGACCGTGTAGTTGTCAATAATGAGATAACATAGTTGATAATGAGACCAGAAGAGAGAGACGGACAGACAGAGACAGAGACAGACAGAGAGACAGAGACAGAGAGAGGGAGAGGGAGACAGGGACAGAGTTTTAGAATGTACCAAAATTCTACAGAAACATGTGTGACTAAACAAATCAGACTGTAGCTATGACTAAAACAAACCAGAGACTTCTACAAATAGATTTTGGCGGATCTCTTAGTGCCTTTGAAAACAATGTGCATGCAGTTTCTTAAGACTGTAATTATTTCATGGAGTAGTAGCATTTGTGCAATTTTTGTGCTCCTGGATAAAAACCTTGGTGGTGCCTTCTAACTTGGTGAAAACAGCAGAAACAGTGGCAGCCCAGAGATCTTAAATCATCTTGTGTGTGCTCTCATTTTGTTTTTCTGTGCTGGCTTTTATCCACTAGAGGGGATAATGTATTGTCTCCAGGGAATCTGAGGCTGTCTATATGCCTTAGAGACTATAAAGGAGATTAAGTAGAGTAGCATACATACATAAAAAGTTGTATGTATAGTAATTGACATTAGGTGCTCCATTAAACAATGAAATGCCATACTGTACCAGTTCTTCGGGATATGTTGCCATGGATACCCAGTGTGATGGAGATGGGGAAAGAGTTGCCTAGAAATTCGACAATTTCATGTTGAAGTAAAATAAAAAATAAATTGTCCAGGGATAGGAACCATTAAACCTATAAGTAATTGTTTTCAAAATTGTCAGTTAAAAGGAAAACATATTTCAAAATGATTATCAATTAATGGTAGTTATTTTATATTGTCTATTGTTTTATAAACCAGAATCCTGAATTCTTTATTTCAACTAGGAAATGATGTGGCATATTAGATATGCTTAGGAAAAAAATTTTAATCACAGATGAATAAATTCAATTCAGTAAATCAATGCAGAAATACAGAAGGGTGGCAGTGGAATGGAAAGTGGCAAGTTCTTGTAGGGTCACTGAGGTGCACTCAGTATTGTGAACCTTGGGCAACCTTTGAGTGATGACAAAGCAAATACTGGGAAAAAAGCAGATTTTAAGAAGAAATGTGATACCATAGAAGCAGAGATAAATCTGGCAGCTAACTGGTTTGATGTGATTTCGTGTTTTCCCCATTTCTAAGAGTAGCTTGTAGTCAAGAATAGATATCTAATTCTTTGATTCCTAGAAATATCACTGATCTGACTTCTATCCCTCCACAATGGGATTCTCATCTCCAATGTAATGAATTAAAAAAAAAATAAAAAGTCTCTGGAATGGAAGGACAGGGCTCCTGAAGGCATTGGTGTTTGTATAATTTTATTCTCAACCATGCACAGTTTGTTGATAATGGGGATTTTTTTTTTCTTATAAGATGGAATTTTGCTTTGTTGCCTAGGATGGTCTTAATCGTCTTCTGGCCTCTGCCTCCCAAATAACTAAAATTACAGACATGTGCTACTGTGCCTGTCTCCAGGAAATTTTTTAAAATTGGGCTCCCCATCTCCACCTCTGCCTCCCAAAATTCAGGTCATCACTATCTTCTAGTAGTTGATTATTTTTCTTTTCTGATCCATCTGCCATGTGGACACCAAATTAAACAAAACAAACAAACAAACAACATTGTATAATATAATTTCTGCACCGGAACCTTTGATGGTTCTTTATTACTTGAATAAATTCTCAATCCTTGTATCAAACATTTAGGCACCTTTAAGAAAGTCACCCCGCTACCTGCCTCTCAGGGGCTGAGTATCAGCTTTATGAGAGGACAGAATATGCTCTAAATGGGCAGTGTGCTTTCTGGCCCCTCCTTGCCTGTCAGAAGCATGTTGTCCTTAAAATACCTCTCCTTCAAATCTCTGCTGTCCCCTACCTCCCCCCAGCAGAGGTAAATTTTCCCTGTGTGTTTTTGTAGATCTGTTTACTTCTCTACTGAGCCCTGTGTTAAGTTGCTTTTGGTACGCTTTTTCTCTTCCCTTGTCAATAGTGTAGTGTCTAAACTGATTTTCCTCAATTCGAATCTGTCTCAGCCATACCATTTATTAGCTTTGTGTTCTGAGACCAGTTATTTATCCACTAAATTTCCATTTCTTCATCTGCAAAATGAACATAACTCTGGTAGTAATCTTGTAGGTTTATTAAAGGAGTTAAGAGAGAAGCATTTAGCACAATTCCTAGCACACAGAAACATTAAATAAATGTTAGAAATATATTCTATGTGTTTCTTTTTCCTTCTTTTACTCTCCAGTTCCCCATGGTATTGAATTCCTTATATAATAGGTATTCTGAAATATTTATTGATTTGGAAGTGTGGCTTATTTGTATACATTCCTCAATAAGCATTTCTGTACTAAACTGGTGATGGAGGTACATACAATTTTACAATGGAAATGTGAAGAATACATATTTTCTATATAATTCCAAAATTTTACAAGATAGCATAGTAGCAAAGCAATGTAGATTTCTCACCCTCCTATACTCATAGAAGCCGATGCCATGTTTTTTCCATGATAATAAAAAGTAGGTAAGATCTGAAAGCAGATTGGGTAACATGTAGAGGGATGATGCATGATTTGGAAACTACCTTTTCCAAATTGACACTTCCTGGAAGAAGCTGTCTCATAATGACTGTATCTAAAAGGATATAATAATATGAAGGAAGAGATGGTCTGATAGTGAGTCACTCACAGGCTATGACATCTACAATACTTGAGGATTTTGTAGAACTGAGACAGTCAGGCGTGTGCCTTCATAGAACTACAGAATCCTTAAGTTGAAAAGGACCTCAAAAAATTTTCCTGACTTTGGCTGTACATCAGAATGACTTGGTGGACTTGAAGGATTCTGTTTCTGTAGCTTCAGAGTAGAACCCAGGGTGTGTTTGTGTGTTTGTGTGTGTGTGTGTGTGTGTGTGTGTGTGTCTGTCTGTCTGTCTGTCTTTCAAAGGCCTACTTGAACCCTGTCCATTGATTCTAATACCACTGTTCTCAGGAGCTACATAAATTGGATCTGTTACTGCTTCCATCTGGCAGCTCAAACTGTATTTGGAGGCAGCCGTAGTGCTCCTTTTCAGCTTTCTTGTCATTTAGACTGCAGAACCCTCTCTGTCCTTATTGTGCAGTAGTTTCAGTTTAATTCAGAAGCCACTTAAGTGCTTACTGTATGCCAGAACTGAAGTTGGGAGACCCTCAGGGATCTACAAGTTGAACTGGGAGAGATAAACTTGTGATTTAAAGCATGGGTGCTGGTGTCAGATCTGTGCTATCCCTAGCTCCATCACTTGACTAGCATAGTCCCCCAGGCAAGCTCTTTAACAGCTATGTGCTTCCTCATTTCTAAAGTGAGGACCTACCTATACAAGGCTTGGTTCATAGCGATGGTACATTTATCTAAGAAATATGCCCAAGGGGTTGACAATGAAGGTACCAAAGAAACTGTGTTACTGTTTGGAAGGCAAAGTTTATTTGGTCCTAAAATAAAAATACTGAAATAAATTTTCCATAAGCAAACTGGATGGATTTGTAAACACTTTGCCTAGTACATAAAAGGCACTTACTCCTTCTGGAATTAAATAACTTTACTCAGTGTCTGGTTCAGAACTCCCATTGATAACTTAGGCAGCATCTGATAACTCTGGTTTTCTGATAGTTGAATAGTCAACATGCTAAAAGGCACAATAAGAGAGCGAAAAGATGTCAGCAGATTACAGCCAGAGCCTAGTAGATGGAAATAAAAATCCTACGTGTAGATTCTAAGTATAAGTATAGAGGGAGGAAGATGTGGCATAACCAGACATACTTGGTTTTATGACAAATTAAAATGTGTGAAATATTTGTCAAAAAAATTTATGTGATTTTCAAAGTGCGATAAAATTTGAGAATCCTCAACAAAAGAATCATGCCAGGTTCTCCGTTCCAAGCTCTAGATCTGCTCCTACTTTGCTCTTATTAACTGGGATGTTTGGGAAATCAAATTACCTTTCTGGGACTTGGTTTCCACACCTAAATAATGGGAATAATTCCTACCCCATTATATTCCTGCATTTTATATATCAAATATAATGAATGCACATGGTATGATTGTCAGTGTAGAACATATTATCACATTTATTGATGTGGTTCAAGACTCTTTCTCTTGATATGAATGACATTACTAATTTTCAGTCATTTGATATTTCAATTAATTGAAATTTAATAAATCTTAGAGATTGTATCATATAAATTATGGTTAGGCTTGCTTTACATTCTGTAGAAATATTGGCACCACTGTGATTGGTAAGTGTTAAGTTATTTTTTTACCTCGTTTTGTTTGTACATTCACTGAAAAACCTGTGTGCTAAACTGACCGAGGTATTTTAAAATAAGATTTACTGAATTTTAACAGGATCAGTGCTAAAATTAGCTGTGGCAAAAACAGCACAATCACTTTGTTGAATAAGACTTGTGTTCCACTTTAGGGGGAAAAGGATACCCCAGGATTAAGAAAAGACCAGGGTGGAAGTATCTTTCACATTGTTTGCTGATGGTTGCATGCGATTTGGGGGAGGGGGTCTTTTTTCTGTTTATCTTTCCCCTTCTGTCTGGTCCTCCTCTTTCCCTGTCTTATCCACTTTTATAACAACACAAATGCAGATTATGGAGGTTAAGATTCTACAGATTACACTTGTTTCTAATTATGTTTAAACCCCAAACACAAAAATTAGAATCCTTTTACACATAATATGACAGTTTTCCATCAACTCTAAATTGGTATTTGGATTGTGTGCTCTGTAGCACCGGAAGAGCCTCAATAGAAAGGGAAAGAGGCAGAGAATGAGAAGGAAAGGAAGATTCTAAATGACAGTCTTTTGAATACTGCAAGTTCAATCCCTAAAACAAAAAGCAAGATCTTTTTTTCTCCTAAATAATGTGCTCTCTAGCTGCAGCTCTCATCCTGAGAAACATGAAAGAGAAAGTAAAAGAGGTGACCCAAATCACAGAGTACCTTTGATAGGAGAAATTCTGCTGTTTTGAACACTTACAATCAAAGGAAGTGGTTTCCCTAATTACATGAACTATGTGAAATCTCTCAGAATAGCTCTTCCACCCCAGGATTCCTTGCACTTTAGAAGTTTGCATAAAAGCTCACATGGAGAATCAGATGCAAAGTGTTTGATTCAGATTTTATTAGGCAGAAGAGTGCCCACATCCGTCCCGCGGTTTGCCAGCTGCTTAGGTTAGGACCACTCTACCTGGTTTTGATGTGGATATCTTTCAGACCTGTAACATTAAGATCTTTGTTCTATCCTTTTCTTGCAAGAAGCACCAGTTTTTAGGGACAGTAGCTATGAAGATACACAGAAGACTGGTCTTCCCAATTTTTCTCCAAAAGGATCAGTGGCTCTGTGTGTGGATTTTGAATAGAAAAACACAATTATCTGTGTTTATTGCTGGGGAGTTAGATTTTATTAAACTCTTTACTCTATTGTTTTTAACATTTTTTTGTAAAACTCACATGCAGAATTCCTCATTTACTATCAGAGTCTGCCAAAGCAGTTGGCCCAAAGAATAATAGTGATCATGGATGTATTAAATCTTTTGTACTTTGGTAGTCACTTTGTTATTGAGAGGTACAGTGTAGTACAGATGTGTAAAGAAGAGAATTATAAATAACTTAAGTTCTCTGGAAAAGCAGGCATCAATACAAGTATAGAAGAAGACAGAAGCATCCATTTTAATTAAAATGTCAGTTTGAGAAGATTTTCTTCTGAATAATTTTGTGTGTGAAGGAAATTGTCTGGTAATCATATATGAGTAAAAAGGAAGTATGTATTTTATCTTTTCCTTTCAGAGTTATGTCTGGTGCTATTACTGTATTTTATAAAATATTCTGTTGAAAATCTGTGTGTCCTAAGAAGGAAATGGTAATCCATGAGCAAAAACAGAAGAAAGTTTATTTCATTTGAAGTGTTTCTTTTATTTTTATTTACTTATTTATTTTGTTTTTTTGAGACAGGGTCTTACTCTGTAGTTTAGGCTGACATTAAACTCACTATGTGGCCCAAGCTGGCCTCAAACTCACAATGATCCTTCTGCCTCAGTTTCTCAAGTACTGGAATTACAGGTGTGTACCAACATTTGGCTGTATTAGGTCTGTATTTAAAGTACTGTGTAAATTAATACCCATTGAAATTTCCTAATACTATTGCCTTTTGGGTATCAAGATTTAAGGAAAAGAAAATAAAAGCACTCCAACTAGTGTACAAAAATCTGTTTTATAGTTATATCATTTATTCCATGTATATAGCTTATTTCAAAAGGTATATAATTAATATCTGTAATTTTACAAAGAATATAATCTAAAAGTTTTTATGATTGTGAAATATGTACTTTTTCCTTTTTTGTGTGTTTTGACGTAATTATGAATGGATCAAGAATTGGTGTTTTTATATGTTATTATTTAATATGGGAAAGATGGGAGAATTGATGAAGGATTGATACTTTGGTAGATATTTTGCTTAACAGATAAGTTTGCACGTAATTTTGAAAAGGTCTGTTAGCTTAGAAATCGAGTACAATACTCAAACGGGAAGTTTAATAGACAGTAATCCAACAAAACCAAACCCTCATTTTAAAAAGCAGTAATTTGAAGTTCAGATAAAGTTGAGCAGCAGTAGATTCAGTTCAAGGGCTCAGGCCTTTGGTTTGCACTTTTGGAGCTCTTACACATTGTCAACTTCCCACTGTGTCAGTCATTTTTTAAATGACACCCAACTGCCTACCTTATATTTGTTACAAGAATATTTCTGAGTGATAGGCATTTGATAATATTTTCAACATTACTGGCAAAAGGTCATTTGTTTTCTGTTCTCAACTAGTATTTCTAGCAATAGGGACATAGTACCACATACATGAAATTCTGAATCATCCGAGATATAGAGAATTATGTGTCTGTTATAAAATTTTACAGGCTCTGAGAAATGGATTCCATAATCCTTACCATTACAAAGTTTTGCCTAATTATTAGCTTCAGTAACTTCTGTTAACATTTTTAACCAAGTATCCCTTTCATTATTCTTAATAAGTGATATTACTCAGATAATGCTTTACCATTTGGAAAGCTTTGCTCCTTACAAATCTTTCCTTTACAAGTGCTAAAATAGTCTCAGAATGATTCCCAAAATCATGCTTGAGAAACCAGAGTTTAATCTTAGATTTTCTGGCTCTGGACCAGTGCTCTTTACCCTTCATAGAATTTCAGCTTTGGGAAAGACCTTAATTGTCCATATTTCTGATGCCCAAATATCCTCTGAAACATTCCTGCCACAAATGGGCATTTAGCTTCTGTTTGAGTTCTAGCAATGGGAACTTACTAACCTCCTGGGATAGTCCATTTCATCTTTAGAAAACCATGACTGTTAGTTCTTCTGTCATTCTGAGTCTGTCCCACATGTTGTCTAACAACCCTTGTTTAGACCAAGACTAAAAGGATCAGTGTAATACAACATTAAAATTATACTCTCCAGAATATTTTTATAAAATGACACTTATTAAATGCTTATCTCTCCCTTAATTCTTATTTTACTTAGAAGTTAAAATATACTTACTTTAGCTTTTTGGTTTTCTGTAACTTTTTAAATGCGTTTTCTTGCTTTTTGGAATGTCTTCCAAGAGTTAAAAGTGACAAGTGCTTGCTTAAGTAAGGGAGGCCATCATGGATGTAATATAGTTATAGGAAATTAGATTTCTAAATATTTTATGGTATACATAAAAATTTCTGTGATATACACTCAATATCTTGGCCTCCTTTTAAAGTTTCTCTTTTTATCCACTTGTTTGCTGTTACCCTGCTATACTTACAACCAGGTATGTCCAATGTTACATTTATTTTTTTAGACTTTCTAGTATTAACAAGGTGATTTATACTCATTGTAAACGAAATCAAATATAGTAGCACAGAAAGTAGAAAAGCAGTTTCTCTTGCCTACAAACCTGTACTCTAAAACTTACTAGTTTGTGAGTAATTTTTTAGATTTAGTTTTCTCTGCATTTATAATTTTACTATTACTTTTTCCTACCATACAAATGGATAGTATAAAAAGAGTAGTGCAAGGGAACCTTGTGGTGGAACTGTTCTGGGTTTTGACTGCAGTCATGATCAACTAAATGAACACGTATGGGTAGAACTACACACACACAGTGCGTGTAAAACTGTTGAAATTTGAACAAAGTTGGTAGATTGTATCAATGTCAGTTTCCTTCTAAGGGAGTAGTATACAGAATCTTTTATTTTTCCTATAATAGCATATGAATCTATAATTACCTCAGAATAAAAAGTAAAAAATAGATCATGGTATTTTACACACACACACACACACACACACACGCAACTTGTAGTTTTAACTTAGTGTATCGAGGCATATTTTCCTGTGGCTGTATGTGGCTACCTTATTCCTTTTAAAATAACTTTTATTTATGCCGTATTTAATTCTTTGCCCTTTAAATAATATTCCTAGCTGGGCCTGGTGGCGCACGCCTTTAATCCCAGCACTCGGGAGGCTGAGGTAGGTGGAGCATTGTGAGTTCGAGGTCAGCTTGGGCTACAACGCGAGCACAAGGCTGGCCTGAGCTACACAGTGTGACCCTGCCTCAGAAAACCAGGGCCGAGAGTTTGGCTCAGCGGCTTACGTGCCTGTCAGGCAGGCATGAGGTTGTTAGTTCAATCCCTGGTGCCACAAAAAATAAATAAATGAATAAATAATAAAAAAAATAATATTCCTATCTAGCATACAATAAACTGTTAGACAAATGATTTGTAATGAAAAGACAAAAACTTTAAATCAGCTTTTATAAGCATGGAAAATGGATGCAACTTGAGACAATAATAATAAGTGAAACAGATCAGACACACAGACTTCTCATCAAAATACAACACAGATAATAGGAAGTGGGGCGGTAGATCTTTCTCAAAGGGAAAGGGGATCAATAGATGAGGGAAGCTGGGCGTGGTGGCACATGCCTTTAATCCCAGCACTCCTCCGGAGGCTGAGTTAGGTGGAGCGTTGTGAGTTCGAAGCCGGCTTGGGCTACAACGCGAGTGCAAGGCCGGCCCGAGCTACACAGTGCGACCCTGCCTCAAAAAACCAGGGCCCAGAGTTTGGCTCAGTGACTTAAGTGCCTGTCTGACAGGCGTGAGGTTGTGAGTTCAATCCCCGGTGCCGAAAAAGAAAAGAAGAGGGAAAGGGGATGAAAAACAGGAATTAGTTTGTTTGTACCAATTCCTCACAATGAGTGTAAATGTTTTGTACTACAAACATACATTAATAAAAAAGTGGGGGAAAAAACTTAGAGGAAAACAGAGAAAAGGAAAGTAGAATGGGTAATTTAGCAGAGTATGGATACTAAAAACCCTAGAACTTCAAAACTTTAACCTCTGAAATTTTAATTTTTCTGTTTGGAGCTTAGTACCATATTGGGGAAGCCAAATGAAAAGACAGATTAATAGAATTTATCAAATCTGAAGAATATAAGAAAATCTTGAGAAATCTACAAACTAAGAACTAGAACTAGTCAATTTAATTTAGCAAAGTTGTTGAGTGTGGTGGTACATGCCTATGTTCCCAGCATTTGGGGGCTGAGGCAGGAGGATCACAATATTAAAGTTTGAGGTGACCCTGACCTGTGTAGTATGACCCTGTCTCAAAAAATAAAACAAAAAACATTAGCAAAGTTACAAAAAAAGATATTTGATTGTATTTCCATGTGTTTGCGGCAAGCAGTTCAAAAGACAAAATTTAGAAAATTATCTACAGTAGTGCCAAACATAAAAAAAAACTGCACATAGAAATAATTTTAACAAAAGATAAGCAAATCTCTATGCTGAAAACTGTAAAACTTTGCTGAGCAACATTAAAGACCTAAATAAATGAAGAAATACACCTTGTTTGTGGATTGTAAAAGTATCAAGATGTCATCACCCCCAAAAAATTAATTTGTGAAACAGAGTTAGAGAATTCAGACTACCTGATTTCAAGATTTATTACAGATCTCTAATAATTAAGAGTGTGGTACTGGCATAAAAGCAAAGATACAGATCAATGCAACAGAATTTCAGATTTCAACCTGCACATATTATGATTTATTGAATTTTGACAAATGTGTTCCCGCAATTAAATACAGGAAAGAATACTTTTTAAAAGTATTCCAACAAATCAGTATTAAAAAGAAACAACAAATTTAAAAATTAGGTGGATTTGAGTAGTCATCTCACAAAAGAAGGTGTAAGGATATGTGAAGTGCTTAACTGCGTTAGTGGCTAAAGGTGTGTGAATTCAAGTTTTAGGTGTTTACCCAAGTGGAACAAAAACATAAAGTACAAAAATGACTAGTAAAAGAGTATTTTTGCAGCTTATAATAGCCAAAAATATCAAATACTGTATTCATTAACAGCGAAGTGGATAAGCAAACAATATTGATAAAATGGAATGTTAATTAGAAATAAAAAGAATGAACTACTGATATATGCAATCACATAGGTGAATAAAAAAATTTGAGCAAAAAAGTCAGATGAAAAAAGATCACATAGAGTATAATCTCATTGATGTGAAGTTCAAAAAAAGGCAAAACAATGTATGATGATAGAATTCAGAAAAGAACCTGTGAGTTTGGGCATTAACAGATAGTGCTTGGAAAGATGAGACTATTCTTTATCTCCATTGCAATAATACATGAATGTGTACATTTATCTAAACTTTATGTTATTCACTTAAGGTCTGGATATTTTATTATATATAAATTTTATCTCAGTTTGAAAAACCCAAAAAGTTCAGTATTTTGAAAAAAAGAAAAAAAAAATCAAGTCTGTGGCCTTTTGAGGCTTCTCCAGAAGCACTAGTTGATAACTGTGTGTATGTGTGTGAACATATGTGTACATCAATTTTTACTGATGTGGAATATTGAATATAAATTGAAATATATTCCATATGTCATATAATGGATGTCATATGTCATTGATTTAGAGTATACAGTTGAATGGTTTTATAGGATATTTAGTTAGGCAGTCATCACACAATTACGTTTAGTATACAGTATTTTCATCACCTCCAAATAAAAATTCATGCTCATCAGCATTCATTTGCCATTTCTCCTCAGCTTCTCCTTCTTGCCCTACCCAGGAAACAACTGCTCTTTCTGTCTGTACAGATTTGCCTGTTCTGGACGTTTCATACAAATGGACAGCACAATGTGTGGCCGCGTGTGATTGCCTTCTTTCACTAGGCATGTTTGTGTTCAAGGTTCATTGCTCAGCATGAATCTATTTCATTTCTCTTTATTGGGAAATAATATTGTATGGATATAATACCACATTTACTTTATCCTACTCCTCAGTTGGTAGACACTTACATAGTTTTTCGATTTTATTTTAGAGATAATGCTGATAACATATGTGTACAAGTTTTTGTGTAATTCCCTTGGGAGCTGTACTTAGGAATGAAATTGTTGAGTTGTGTAGTAACTGCATGTTTAATTGTTTGAGTAACTTTCAAACCTCCAAGGCAGGTCTATGAGTCTGCATTTTCACCAGAAGGATATGAGTGTTCTAATTCTCTACACCCTTGACAACACTTGCTATTCTCTCCTTTTTTTTATTATAACCATCCTACTGAGTGTGAAATTGTTTCTCTTTGAGATTTTGCTTTGTGCATTATTCGCTTAACGAATAATGAGTTAGGCATCTTTTCATGTGTCTCTGGCTGTTTGTGTATCTTGTTTGGAGAATTATTTAGATTCTTTGTCTACATGTAATTGGGTTATCGTTGTTATTGACTTGTAAGAGTTTTCCTATATCAAAAATACAAATCCCTTATCAGATGTATGATTTATGATACAACCCTATTCTGTGGGTTGCTTTTTTATTTACTTAATTGTGTCTATTGAAGCACAAACACTTCTAAATTTGGTGAAGTACAGTGTATCTTTTCTTTGTTACTTGTGCTTTTGGTCTCATATTAGGCATGGTGGTACACATCAGTAATTTCAGCTACTCAGGAGGCAGGAGGATCACAGGTGGGAGGCCTGGGCAACTTAGCAAGACTTTGTCTCAAAATAAGGTGAAACACACAAAAAACTGAGTTTGTAGCCTAGTGGTAAAACACCCATAACACACACACAGACACACACACAGACACACACACACACACACACACACACACACACACAGACAGACAGACAGAAAGAGAGCCATAAAGATTTATCCTACATTTTTCTCAATGTATTTTGTGGTTTTAGCTCATACTTTTATCATGATCCATTTTGAGTTACTTTTTATGTATGTTTGAGGAAAGGGTCCAGTCCCCCACCTCTGTTTTTTTTGGGGGGAAGGGGTATGTGAATAATAGCTTCAAGGGGGTATTGGGAGATGAAACTTTTGTTTGAAGAAGATATTGCTATCTAGACAAAGAGAACGCAACCAGCAGCATCTGCCATAGCATATACTGTTTTTAATTTTAAAATAATATACCATCAAACTTCATGCACTGTCCTAACCTTTCTGAAAATATGAATTTGATCTATAATTAGCCTCAAAAAGAGTTCTGCAATTTAATTAATATGATTTTGTCCCAAATTCTCTAAAAGTATGAACTTTATCAAGAAGCACTATCCAGTAAGTCCCCTCAGAAAAAGATTTTCTAAAGTATTTCTTGATTTTTACTAATGTGATTCTCCTGAAGATAATGTTAAAAGCTGGAAGGGATTGCTATGTATCGCAACTAAAGAATTTCATTCATTGTTTCTTATGTCCTCTGCTCACTGCCTATTCCCCTCATATTCCCCCATGTCTCTACACACACACACGCATGCACGCGCGCATGCACTGTAGTTCTTGGCTACTTTTGTCTGCTATTGTTACATAATATTTAACAGGCTTGACAAACATATCCTTAAGTGGACATTTAGGCCCATCCAGTTTAAAAAACAACTTAGTGTACTCCCTGGCTCTTAGGTCATAAAAACTTCTGACCACTTTCTGGTAAAATTTTACACTGAGAGACACAGGATATTAAGTGACTTTCAGTACAGATCAGCTGCAGGGCTTTTCCTTTCTTTTTACTGGTCTGAAGGCATACTGTTTCCTGATGGTAGGAGGCCTGTATGTGAGTAGCACGAGTTCTTGGGCGGGGAGGGGCTTTCTCCCAGGAAGCTTCATGAGCTGGGTGCACTGAGGGATGAGGAAAAGCAGCACTTCTTTGATCCCTGTCCCTACGCACTAGCCTTGTTTTCTAACCTCCTCATGGTGCTTGGAAGCTGTGTGCATATTGTTTAGCAGGAAATATGTGGGTATTGGTTACTTTGATGGTCTCTAAGGAGAGTTCCCCTTTTGGGTTCCATGGTTTGCCAAATTTGGCTGAGTTCTTGGCTTCTTTGGTTGGATAACTCTGGGGCATAGATTGATGTTTGATGAAGTGAAAGCTAAGTGGCTTCTGAGGTTCCATTATGCTTCTGCCTTTTCTTGGTCTCTTGTCTTTCCTGCTCTCCTAGATTGAGTAAGATGCTTCCAAAGGTGTGATCAAGGGTAATTCTCTAAGGCTGTAGTCAGAGAAGGAATTGTGAACTCTAAACAACTGTTGAAGACATAGAATTGATTACAACGTTGGATGTTTTAATATTTACAGTGATAATGGTAACCAACAATTGGAACTTAATGTATGCTAAAAAATTCTCTGGTGCACAGACTCATTTAATGCTTAACAATAGTAAATTATATTTTTATGGTGCTTTACATTTTGTAAAGTAGTGTCACATTTAGCTGATTTCTTATTAAGATGCTGTGAATATGAGATCAGAGAAGACTAGGGAGACACAACTAAATGCAGTGTGGTAGCCTGGATTGGATCCTGGAACACAAAGAAGACATTAATGGAAAAACTGGTAAATCTAAGCAAAGTCTGAACTAACAGCTCATTGTAATCATTTGTGGTAACATAAGATGTTAACAAAATGGGAATTTGGGAGAAGGCAAATAAGAGCTCTATTATGTTTTTCTCTAAGTTGAAAATTACTCCAAAAGAGCTTATTTTAAAAAAAATTATGACCTGGTTAAAGCAAGTTTTTATTAGCTTCATTCTACCGTTTTATAGTGTTCAGAAAAAACAGAGTAATTTGCCTGATTGTATATATGGGACATGATAAGAAACCAGGACCTAAATCATTGTGATCTGCATTCATTATGGGAAAAATAACACAAAAATATTTTCCAGTTGACTTCAAGTTAGTAGTCCTGTATTTGAATGGATAATACAATTGATTAACAGCCCAAACACATCAGAACTCTCATTTAGGGACTATATAGAGAAGATAGGATGATTGATAGTCAAAGACCCAAGATGTTGTTTTGAAAAAGAATAATAGTATGTTGTGTTCTTCTGTGACCTCTGACACAGGAATCTGAGAATGGATAGAAAACAGAAACACAGCTGGCCCATCAAGTTTAGATATTCCCTGCAAATGCAGTAATTCTGAAGGTCAGGATGGTAAGATTCTCTACCTTGTAAGTGGATGAGAGAAAAAAATGTTCACTTACTCTCAAATTCCCAATTTATTTTTGCCTCTTCTCTCCTTTGAGTTTGACTGTACTGTTACCGTCAGTCTGTGGGTCTGTTTCCCAGCAGTTTATAGTTCTGCATGGTGTTCTATATATCTGAGCTCAATTCTGTATCTCTTTTAAAAGCTTTTTCTGTCGCCAGCTGTGGTGGTGCACACCTGTAACTCAGCACACAGGAGGCTGAGGCAGTAGGATTGTCACAAGTTTGAGGTCAGCCTGGGCTACATAGTGAGTTCATGACCACCCTGAACTACATAGCAAGACTGTGTCTCAAACAGACAACAAGAAAAATATGTCCTTTGCTCACTCTAGGTGGTTTGTAGCAGCTAATAGTATAGAGGAAAGGATGTGCCTGCCACACTATGGCTTACAAGTGAGTTTAGTCCCTGCAGTTGTTCTAAGTCCTTATAAACTGTTTTTCATATTTTACATTGTGAAGAATAAGCTTAGTGATGTTAAGGTACCCTGCAGGTTCATACACTTCATACATGGTAGAGCTAAAATTTAGCTCCAGAGTTTTCTGACTCTAAAACACCTAGACTGCCATTTAGCTTGCCACAAAACTGCTCTCCAGTTCCATGGGCCTAACTCCTGGCAGCACATTAGGCTCACCTGGAGAGCTTTTAAGAAGCACCCATACTACCCAGGCCTCATTCCCTGCCAATTAAATCAAATTGAAGCCAGAATATTAGTGAAGAAAATTCATAACATTCAAGCTATACCTTTTACCTCCACATTTTGCTATTTTATCAGTAGGTAAGCTGAGGCCACAAATCACAAACCCCAAACTGCATTGTAGGTCTCTTGATTCTATTTCTAGAGTTCCTCCTATACCATAATCAAATAAAGTGTTAGAACATTTATTATGTACAAAATCGTAGGTGCCTTTGTAGTCACAGGTGAGTTTGATTATTTATATATAATATAGAAATATGTGGGCATGAACATCTGCATGGTTTTAAGAATTAATGGATTCACATTTCATGGTTAAGATCGTAGACTTTGCAGCCAGATTGCATAATTCTAATCTTTACTTCACTATTCGATCATGGGTAAATTACTTAATCTCTCTGTTCCTCACTTAAGCTGTGATTAATAATAGTACTTGAATGATTTAATGCATGTAAAGAAATGCGGTGTTGATACATAGGAAGTGCTTCATAATGATGACTATTGTAAGGTATGAGAAAGAATATACTCAGCTTTCAACTTTTGAAACTAAATAGTTACTACATTAATTGATTGCAAAAGAATTACAGTAATGCAACTATGTGGTTGGGCTTGTATCTGTCAGTTTTAGGTAGTTTTCTATAGGCTCTTGACAGAGTCAGTGTCCTCATGTTTCATAATTCTCTCACACAGAAAACATACCGATGTTCTATTTTATTTTCTTCCTTATCTAGGCTTACATCTCAGCACAATTTCTAAGTGACTGTATGTTTTTAGAAACTGGCTCAGGCTGCCAGAATGTTGCTGTAATGCAGGCTGGTATATTACACCAGTCATTACCAGGTTATACTTGTTTATATGCAGAGCAGTCCTTTTCTCCTGACAGTCATCTCATCTACTGTAAATACACAATATTAGAGAAAATTTTGAATCATGAGTATGTGTTAAAAACACACTCATGAAGGTTTGAATGTTTTCTAGATGTAAGCAACAAACTTAGGTCTAACTTTCTAGTCACCAGTTTGGAGAGTGTAACATAGTAGGTTGTTAACATAATCACCCAAACAATGGGATAAAAATTAAACTGGTTGTTCAGGGAAATCATAAATATTCTTTTCTACTAAGACTATTTTACTTAAGTTTATGTCCAATTGAATTAAAGAATGCCAACACTTTTAGATGGGAGACATATAGTGATGGTTTCGAAGAAAACTACTATAACCAACTGTCTACTGTATTTCACTGTCAGGGTAAAAAAGTGAACACCTCCAGTTATATGAATATGTCTTAATTATTTGAATGTATCTTTGGAAGGACTGATGTCTTTGCATAGGCATGGGTAAAACAACCAAAAGGCTTTTAAAAAAAAAGTATAATGATGATTAGAATTTTTGAGCCTAGAGAAAACTGAAACTCATGTAAAAATTAGCCTTCAGATATTATTTTTCATTATGTCCAGCAGACACAAATATTGGCGTGAAGGTTAATGAAAAGAGAGGTGGTGGCTGTTACTAGTGGTTAAGTATTACAGGATTCAATAAGTGGAGGTTCTCTTCGCACTGAGCCTTTAGGGGAGAAGTGATCTTTTGCTGTTGAGTGGAGTTACCTTACTGTGGTGTTACAGTTAAGGACTAGGAAGAAAACAACTGGAAGACTTCAAATCACTTTAATTCTTAAGATTCTGTGATTCCAAAGTATCTGTTAGAGTTTGAATTTTGTTTGTTTGATTGATTGATTTTCCTTTTTTGTAATAAAACAAAAAAGCCTGACAGATGACAAGCACTTGCCTTTGCCATTAGTTACTATGTGAGTATGCTGACAGAACCCCCAAATACTAAAATCATTATTAATTTAGCTGAAGAATCCAGGTATTGCAAGATACTAGTTGAAGCCTAAAAGATGTTAAAGGACTTTTCAGACTATTTTAAAATTAAATTTGCCTAAACTCTTCTAAATGATCTTGTAGATTTTCATAATAAATGTGGCAAACATTTCTCTTATGGGATGTAAATAATCAAATCCTATTGCACTGTAGAGTAATACTATAAAGCACTTAGCTAATCAGATTGTGAGAGTTGCTCAAAATTCATAACCATGTAATTTTTTGTAGAGAGAGGGTGCCTCATGCTGTGCAATTAACTGGTTTTATTAGCTATAAATTTGGTTGTTGCTAGCTAGCCTGATGGCTTGGTGCCTGAAGAGAATTGATTCTTAGTTTTTGACCTCATCATGTACAAGTCGAATTTTAGAAAGGCATGGAAATCTTTCAGTGGGCACAGTGGCCTAAACAGTAAGAGGGACTCACAGAGAAGTTTCTCACTTCTGTGACCAAGTAGAGAGCTCTGAAGTTTTCTAGGTCTCTTGTAATGTTTAGATGTTCTATAAATTAATGCTTCATTCTGTACTCAAATTAGGTTTGTAAGGTAGAGCATGATTTTGTGATTATAAGCAGGGCTTTGAGATCAGATGACCCTTGTTAAAAACCTAGCTTTGTCATTTACTGTCCCTTTGGGCACATTTTAAAATTTCTGCTTGCCCAAGTTTCTTCCCCTGTGAAAGCATGATAATAGTAGGCCTTAGCCCATGGTTTGCTGTGAGAATTCAAAGATTTGATCTTCATGAAGTGCTTAGCGTAGCTCACAGCAGGTACTCGGTAGACGTTAGCTATTAATATAAGGAAGCTGAGAATTGGACTCTCTTTGAGCAAGGCAGTGTTTAATAAAAAAAATGCTTAGAAGGAGTCATGATTTCATTGAACTTTTTAAGAGAGAAAGGACCAGAAATATGTAAGAAAAGACAGATATACTTAGATTCAGATTTTATTACTGCCATTTACTAAACCACCACCTAATGAGCTTAAACCCATCAAAGACCCAATTTCCTCAACACTTGAATATGATAAAATATCTTATTGGTGAGAGTCACGCAGGATAGATGTTTTGGAAATGCCAAAGTACTATATTTATGTATACACATAAGTAAACACAGAAAGTCAAATATAATAATATAGATGCTGATTAAATCAAGCGAAATGTGTAAGTGGAATTGACTGCTGGAAGAGAGATGAATTTACTTAGAAGTTAGTTTTTAATGATGCATTGACTATAAAGCAAGAGAAGAGCTGTCAGAGAAAGACTGATATTGTTTCATTGAGTGGCATTTGCTGGACATCTGGGTAGGATTGCTGTGCATTTTGCAGAAGAGGAGACTGAGCCTCAGAGAGGTTGACTTCCTCAGAGTCCCTGTGTTAGGTAGCTTCCCATTACTATAACAAACACCTGAGATGGACAAACTTAAAAAGAGGGAATGTTTCATTTGGCCATAACTTTGGAGGCGTGAGTCCATCAGTAACTGGCTCCATTGCTTTAGGCTTGCAGCACCATCGCGCATCATGGCAGGAGTGCTGGGCAGAGGACGCTTATTCATTTCATGACTGGATGAAAATAAGAGAAAGGGGCTAGATCCCATTCTCCCTTTCCAGGTCACACCTCCAGTGACCTTCCACTAGGCCTCGCCTTTAATGGCTTCTGCCATTAAAGTATTCTCGTAACAGCATTTTCATCAGTAGAGGGGCTGGTTTTCCATTTTGCCATAGATGTAAGAAACAAATTTTAAAACTCTATTTTTAAGAATGCCCCTAGGCATGATACTCTTGGGGGTGAAAACGCACAGAATTAACAGTATCTTTCATGTCTCTACCTAGTCGCCACATTGGGAACTCAATGCAGGATGGAAGTCCATCTTCCTACCCCCGTACTGGGGCTTGAACTCACAGCTTTCTCACTAAACAACATCCCAGCCCTTTTTTAATTTTCTAAATTTTGGAATAGGCTTTTGCTAAGTTTTTCATGCTGTGCTTGAATTTACAGTTCTCTGTCTCAGCCTCGCAGAGTGCTAAGATTACAGGTACGCAACACCGTGCCCTGTGCTATTAATCTTAAGATAATGAAAGTTGATAACCTTGCTTCATTTATCTTTATAATAATCCAGACCTGAAGCCATTAGGAGGGGAAGGAAAGGAAAGGCGAAGAGAGAAAGAGAGGAGGGGAGAGAGAAGGGAAGTTCTACCCGTCTTGGTTGAAAGAACTAGTTATAAATATTACTTTAGGAGTTTTAAAATCAAGAATTTTCGGCTGGAGATATAGCCCAGTGGCACAGTGCCTGCCTGGCAAGCATGAGATCATGAGATCGATTCCCAGTACCAAATTAAAAAAAAAAAGATGGAGAAAATCAAGAATTTTCCTTGACCCTGATGTTTTCTATTAAATACAGTAGTTCTGGAGGCTCTGTGAGGATAAAGATAAGAGGTGCTTTATGCTGAGAAGACCAGTGTGTTCATCCTCTATAACACGTCCTCTTGGAAGAGGCCTGGTTCTTTTGGTGTGGATGATTATATTTTTGGCCCAGCATAGGAAGAGGAGGCTACATGAAGTGCATCCTGCTGCTGTGAGTCAGGGCTCAGTCTCAGTGTGCTGTGGAGCAGCATCTGCTGAGGTGGTCAGGGGGAATAACAGGTGTGGAGAGAGAGGACTTGACCAGAGCTGGTTCACCTACAGACACGAATCTGGGAATGCGTGGCAACATGTATTGGGTAAAAAACTGAGAAGTTAATGTTTAAGACTAATCAGGCCTCTGCATTTGTAACCTGAAAAAGGTTTGGTGCCATGGCAAGGGCACCCTTGAATACAAAGTTGGAAAGGATCTCAAGAAATCATACTCCTTTGTTTATCTTGGAAAGCAGAGCCCACGAGAGGCAGTGTGCAACTGTCCAAACTCTCATTCTTAAAGTTTAAATCAACAGTGAGCTGGTGAGCATAAATCTCACTGTGGTTTTACTGTGGTTATGTAGTTGATTGAGTGTCATTCTTGTGAAATCTAGGCTAAGTCAGTCTTCCAGGTGTGAAAGAACAGAGTGAATGCCGAAGCAAATTCCTACCCTTTGGCGTTTTGCTTTTCTTACTGTGCTGCTCAGGGTAAATCCTTCCTCACATAGGCCATCCATAATAATTATTTAAACACACTACATGTTATCAGCAAATGTTACTTGTTCATTCATCCTTCACATGTTCTGGAATGCTTCCTGTGGTATTATAGTAGTCACCTTACAAAAGGAACAAAGTAGGGTGTAGGCCATTGGAGCATACACAAAGAGGGAGAGGAGCTTTGCTTCATAAAATACAGAACTGGGCATGAGCAGGTGGAAATCAACCTAAAACATGCTCAGTTCTACTACCCATATCCTCAGTTTCTTGTCTTTCTGAACCTGTGACCTTCTAGCAGAGTAGAAGGTGAATATTAGTTTGTTCCAGAAACATTCAAGAGAAGCTCACAAGCCAGAGAACAACTAACGTAGTTTTTATATGCCTGTGAAGGTCTAGGAAGGTAAAGACTTCTTGTCCTGGTGCTAAGGAAAATCTAAATTTCCATGTAAATCAGTACTTTCAATTCCATATTTACGTATGTTCTAATTATATAATATGTATTATATATATGTTATATGTGTTCTAATAAATATATAGATATATCTAATTATATATTATATAATTATATAATAACATGCCTGTATTGTTTTTGTTCATTATAAAAAATATGTAATAAAAAGTTTAGGAAATAAAAAAATCACACGAGTTTTATTTTGCTATCTGGAGATAGATAACCATAATTGTTCTATTTCTTCCCATAGTTTCTTCTGTACATATCATTTTATTATTTTAAAAAAGTGGTACCATCTTAAATATTCTTGAGCTTTGGGGGAATAAAGTGACCTGGTACCATATTGAATATTGAAGATACAGATGTCTTTGGAGAGAACGTTGACCTTGGGTATAATTGCAGTGAGGAGACTATAGTCAGCTGAATGATTTCTTTCTCTTACTGTCATGCTCGGTTGGAATCCCAAAACCTGAGAATTGGTGAGGACCTCAGAGGTCAGGGTCAGTGGAGTAGTGTGTTTAAAACCATGTACACCTGAGGACCAGGAGGAGAAGTTGACAGTCACAGGCAGTATGAATGAACCCTGTGCCAGTGCCATATCACAAATGGAAGCAGGGAACCCACTGGCACACAAGGCCGCTCCTGGGTGGAGAGTGGTAGCTGGTGACCCCCAGGAACACAGCCTGTACCAAATGCAGGAGGGAAGCAGAGCCTGCCAGCCTTATGATACAGATTCCTACACAGTTGTTTTCATTCTTGAACCATCAGTAGACTCCTGCCAGTATCTGCTTTATTTCACAAAACTTGTTTTTATTTTTAATGTACTTATTACACATAAATACTTATAAACTATATCAATGGACTATATACAAGCTTTAGAGATAGAATCTTTAAGACTTCCATAGCAGCTTTCCAAAATTAAAGAAATAGGTTTAAATTTGGGATTCATTGAAAAACAAATTTTTAATTAAGGAAGAAGAATCACTCAAAAGATGGAAAAAAACTAATTGACTGAAAATCTTAATTTAAACTGTTGAAAGTACTTCACAGGAAAAGAATTAAAACTATAACATTTAACTCCTCTTAATATCTCTGGGGGAATCGGTTGTTTGGAACCTGTGTGCTAGTCAGCTTCTGGAAGCACAGCAAATTGAGCTAATGGCTCATCTCCCCACACACACTTATAGAACTGCCAGGTAAAATAAAACTAGCATCAAAATATCCACCTCCTACTGATACTTATAAACAAAGTAAAATGACTATAATTCTTGCTGTTAAGAAGGATGAAAGGAAGGAGGGAGAAGGGCAGAAGAAACTGGCCTAAGCTGTAAACAGTAAGACCAGACACATATTTCATTGCAGACACAATATATAGACATTCTTATACTGTGTTAAGGACATCCCTGTTAAAGAGAAACTGGGATGGGGGAAAGGAGAAAAGGAAGGGAACCCCCCCCAAAAAAAATTACAAATATACAAGATAGTTAAGATAGTTATACTACTAATTTCTCTTAGTTCATTGAAAAGAAAGGTTTGTACTAATGTAGTTTGGACAGTTAAGTGCTTATCTCTTGTGGTCTGAGTAATTAATTTAAAGATAACAATACACAATGTATTAACCATTGTTACTCTATTACCTTGTTTCGAAGTTTTTAATTTTTTTCTCTTAAAAATAAAATTTTTTTAAAAAGAACCTTCTTGTTAGACATTTTTATAGATAGAATTTTGGCTACTCCGTTTATATACCAGGCTGTGACCCTTGTTTTATGGAGCATTTTAGATCTTGAGTTAAAATTGTTAGTCTGTTCCAGCTCCTCCTTAGACCCTCAAGTCATAAACTAGAAAATTACATATGTATCTCAAGAATGTTTAGGTCTTACATTGTGTAACTTTAGGATGATTATTGAATGTGTACTCTGTCTTTGTTACTTTTCTCCTTGCTGAGAAAAAATATCCATCATCCACAAGTTAAAGGAGGAAAAGTTTATTTTGGCTCAGAGTTTGTACAGGTTACAGTCCCTAGTCAGGTGGCTCCAGGGCAGGGCAGCATAGCAGAGAGGTGTCACAGAGGAAAAACAGTTCATGTTGTAGCAGGCAGAATGTCACAAGCAGCAGCAAACTCGCTTTTCCTTGTCCCATCCAGGCTACCAGCTTTTTGGATGGTGTCACTCAGAACTATGCTAATTCCGGTCGGTGAGCTAATTGAGTACCACACACCCTTAATCCTAATATCACACACCCATATACAACCAGCTCTAAAATGCCCTACCTATGAGTGCATGAGGCCTTGGGGGGATGTCTAGATACAAGTCTTAACAGACTCTGATCATTCATCTCTGCAAAAGTCTAGAGAAGCATCTTTTAAACTTGACGATTGTGGCAAAATATACATAGTGTAAACTTTGCCATTTTAACCACATTTTGCTATATAATTAAGTGGTTTTAATTGTATTCACAGTGTTGTACAACTATCATTATCATCTGTTTTCAAATTTTTTCTTCATCCCAAATAGAAACTTTGTAACCCTTAAGTAATAACTCCCCATTCCCTCTTTTCTGCCAAGTCCCTGGCAGAGAATATAAATATTCTGAATTTACTTATTCACGTAAATGGAGTCATTCAGTATTTGTCCTTTTGTGTCTGGCTTATTTTGCTCAATGTAATATTTTCAAGATTCATCTTGTTATGGCTGAAATAATATTCCATGTGTTTGTGTACCACATTTGGTTTAATCTTTCATCAGAGGATGAACACTTGAGTTTTTTTTTTAACTATTGTGAACAATACTGGGTGAACACTGGTTACAGGTGTTTGAGACACTAGAATAACATTTTGCATTGTTCTTGATTTCACTTGCTGACTAAAATTATTTCAGTGTAACTTAAATATACTCAAATATGAAACTAAGATTTAACTTCTTATAACTCATATATACCTTTACAATTAAAATATTTTTTGATTAAATAAGACTAAAACTCTAAAATCAATACATTAAAGTTAATTTTTCATCAAATTGTACTTACTGAAAATAAATTGCTTATGTTGATTTTGATAGTATAAAAAGATTTTAACAGCAAACTAATTATTCACCATCAAATCCATTATTTTGATAGGTAATCAATTCACTAGATTATCCCAGAATGAAAGTCTGGAAAACAATAGAAGAACAGTAACTTAATGAAAAACTATATATTGCTTAATTACTGTAGCAATTTCATGAGCTGTTCTTGGAAGCAGTTACGTATAAAAGTTAACCCCCCCAAAAAAAATTAATCCCCAGAATCCGCCCACTCACAATCAGATACTGACAGCTACAACACAGGTTTTAGTTATTCGTCTAACCACACACTTACTTCTACTGAATCTTTTTTGAATTGCTAACATCCTAGTATCAGTTGACCTTTATTTGGTATCACTTAGTCTGCCTGTTTTGTGGTAGCTCATTTCCATAAAACTAGTACAGCACTCTAAAGTCGTGCTGTTTTGATGTTGTTAAATCAGATTCTTAGTTTATGAAATAACCTAAAATTTTATTCCAGGAAAATGTCTTATACTGCAAAAGAATACTTCTGTCTTCATAATTGTAAAAAATTAAAATATGAGCACAACAATGGAATGTAGGATGTTGGTTGTTATTTTGACATTTGTAGTTGCCTGCCCAAGAGCTGCTAAACATGCTAACCAACTCCTAAAAAGATAAATCTTTCTCAGAGTATCACTTGGCGGTATCGTCAATGTAAACATGAAAACTGCTGGAAACATTGAAAATTCCATCATACTAATTTATAAAATGGTCACCCAAGGATTCAGATATTCTTATATGTATTCTGTATTGATGTAAAATATTTTAATGGCCACAAAAGACACCCTAAAGAATACACTGAAAGATAATACTCTCCCTTTTTGACGAATACTGGTGCAAACATGAGCTCTTCTGCTTTACTCACATTGAACTATAAGACTTTATTCACAAAGAGTTGTTCTGCCACTTAAAAATAGAGCAACTTGTGATTTCCAAACTTCACATAAACTTTCTTTTTATGATGATGTTCCTTTATTATTTCATAATGAGAAATAGAATTGCCATCAGATGAATAGTTGTGTTGGCTAATTAATACATTTTCTTCTTATTTGGGATACTAAACTATGAGAAGAAGATTGCTTGTGAATGCAGAGCCCTCAAAGGGTGTTAAGGAATCATTTGACTAAGCAGTGATAGCCCCCTTCAGCACCTATTTTACTAGGAGAAAAACAATGTCAAATTAACCTTCCTAAGTGTCTCCTCTAATCAATGATGGTTTTTCTTTCTCTTGAATCTCTATTAGCCCTCTGCCAACCCTCAGACCTCTGTTTCCTATCTAGTTTCATCACCTTCAAAATCAGCTTCATAGAATGTGCTTTTAATGAAATCTCAACTCTCACCCTATGAAACAAATGTATAGCAAGTAACACTAATTCATAGTGTGCGTATCACCAGAGAAGAGTCCCATTTCAGACACTGACTTCTCCATTAATTGCTGACATTCTTCTTGATGATACCCTTTCTGGGATGGGAGGCTTTCAACTTTTTACTGCCAATTATATATACCTTTCACCAAAAACCTTGAATCTTTTCTTTATTTAATTTACATGATTTAATATCTCTGTGTGTTTGTAATATTTGATTAGCCATTTTATCTCCATAAAACAAATAAAATTGTAATGAAGATATGTGGTTTATCTAGAGTAGCCTTCTATAGGCTGTAGTGTTTTTTTATTTTAAATCAAAGATATAATTTATCTTTGCTATGTCACTCCAGTATGGTTTTCTAGTGTTAATCCTTTCAGTGTGTGCCAGTCCCCTCAGATCACTAATGAAGGTTGACCTACCTTTGTGTGTTTATAGCTCCTTGCATGAAAGACAAGAGTAATATATTTTGAGTGAATTATTAGATAAATAATACAAGTGGTGTTATCTGAATTTATTCAAAAATATTTGAAATCTCTACCTTAATTTTGACTCATCCAACTGATCAAAGTTCAGACATGCTGCAGCTTCCTAAAGAGATATATAGTCTTAGTTACTTTTCTGTTGGTGCTGAGACAAAATACCCAACACCCAGAGTTATAGGAGGAATAGTTTACTTAGCTCACAGTTCGTAGATGTTTCAGTCCATATCTGCTGGCTCCAAGGCAGAGTAGCACGTTTCAGAAGGGGCACCAGTTCTTGGCGGCAGAAGACAGTGAAAGCAACAAGAGAGGAAAGTGAGACAAGCCTCTTTCTGTCTCTTATATCCAGACTACTGGGATTAGGATGGTGCCAGTCCAACCAGTGAACTGATCCAGGAATCACCCACCCTTAATCCCAACATTCTCAATCCCAGGATTGTACTACAAGTAAATCACACATCTAGATTGAGCCACCTCCAGAAAAGCCCCATCTAAAACTGCATGAGGCTTTGGGGGGAGATCTAGACACAAACCATAACAATATATCTTTGTTAATGCAAGTAAAGAAAAATTGAATATAGTATGTATTTTATTAGATTATTATAAATGTAAAATTTTATGCAGTTTTGCATTTTTTTTTTTTTTTTGTACAGGCAGAAATACTCAGTGTCCTGAGTCACAGAAACATCATCCAGTTTTATGGAGTAATTCTTGAACCTCCCAACTATGGTATCGTCACAGGTAGGAATTCATTATTTGACTTCTTTCGTTCTCCAATTACCTAGCTTTAGAATCCTTAATATGCTAAAATGCTTAATATTAGGTTCAGTCATGAATTGTGTGCTACTGTCAGATGTCACTTTTGTTGCTATAAAGCATTAATAAATCTGATTATATCAATATAATTAAGAATGGTGTTTCTACTTCTACCCATGTTTAATTGTGCTAATTATATCTGTGTAAATGCTATTTAAATTCACTCGCAGCTGCAATACCAATACTTAAAGGTGCTGTTTAACTAAAATTTCATTTAATTAGTTGAAACGAGAGGTGTTTTTTTTGTAACTCTGTGACCTTTCGTAAATTAAGATTTCTTGAGGTACTCATGTTGTAATTCTTTGCAAAGCATTTTAATCCCAGTAGAGCAGTCATCAGGGTCTCTGATGTGAGAACAGTATTTTTTAGGTCTGGTCATCTGAACTGATAGTGACCTTGAGCTACATTATCATGTAATTTGGAGCTGCAGTGTTAGCTGGTGGGAATACCATGTCTAAAAAGGAGCACATAGAAAATTTTGCTGCATGGAAACACAGAAAGACACATTTTTAATACTCTGTACTCCTATTTGTGAAGTACTATGACCAGTTTAAATCTGTAATAACTGTAATGTTCAATTTTATTCCAAACTTTGATCAGTTTTGTCTTTTTCTTTTGTTGCTGAGTCAAAATACCTGACACCCAAATTTAAAGGAAGAAAGGTTTATTTAGCTCACAGTTTTGTAGAGGTTTTAGTTCATAGTTGGCTGGCTCCAAGGCAGAGTGGCATGGCAGAGGGACAACAAGAGACAAGCAAGCAGTGGCCCTCTTTCTGTCCTTTATATCGTATTTAGGGTGGGGCAGTCTTAATCCTTGCTTTGTACCGTGAATCAGTCCCAGTATCACATCCTTGATCCCAGCAACACACACTGTAGTTCCAGGTACCGCTGAAAAACCCCACTTATGACCACATGAGGCTTTAGGAGTCATCTAGATACAAGCCATAACAAGGTTCTTTATTATGGCAATTCTTTATCGTGGCGAAAACCTTGAAAACTAGCCCTGTCTTGCACTGTAATAGCAATAATTTGGATTGTCTTTATAGAAAATAAAATGTCTTTAATAGAAAGAATTGTTTTAGGAACCTTCTTATAAATTCTCTTACTTCATAGTTACAAGAATCCTACATGATCAATAAACTAATTTGTTTTTACAAGAAACTAAGACGTTCACTTAAGTAACTTTCCTTGCTAGGGCAAGTGGTACACATTTCTTAGAGTGCTTTTCTCTGGAAGCACTTCTTGCCCATTACCAGGCTCAAGAAGACCGTAAGAGCCGGGCGTGGTGGCGCACACCTTTAATCCCAGCACTCGGGAGGCTGAGGTAGGAGGAGCGTTGTGAGTTTGAGGCCGTCTTGGGCTACAACGCGTGCTCAAGGCTGGTCTG
Organism: Dasyprocta punctata; assembly: GCA_004363535.1. Taxonomy (NCBI): domain Eukaryota; kingdom Metazoa; phylum Chordata; class Mammalia; order Rodentia; family Dasyproctidae; genus Dasyprocta; species Dasyprocta punctata. Next base: position 36,679 of record RJWM01003453.1, read on the forward strand.
AGCTACATAGTGCGACCCTGCCTCAAAAAAACCAGGACTGGGAGTTTGGCTCAGTGGCTTAAGTGCCTGCCCTGGAAGGCACGAGGTTGTGAGTTCAATCCCCGGTGCCACAAAAAAAAAAAAAGACTGTAAGCTTATTTTCTTCAGTTCACAGGGATATGGTTGCTGTCACTTTCATTCTTTGGTGACAGGTAGTTGCTTTTGCTATTAAGTAGTATTTTTACCTAGATTCTTAGCTAGAGAGTTTTTTGTCACCAATTTGCACCCTTTTGATCTGTGCCAGGAATGAGGCATGTCACGGTTTTCTCCTGTATTTCCTATTTTAACATGAATACCTCACAGTGGCTTATATTGTTAGGGCTAAGACATGCCTGACCTTTCTTGTCTGATTTCTGATTTAAAATTAAACCTTTCTCTGACTTACTGTATCACTCATTCTTTGTCCCCAAGTTGTATGTATTTACTTTTTACTGGTTATGTTTATAGATGCGAATCCTATTTTCTGTCTTCATTTGTGGCTCATATTATTCTTATCTACCAGATATTATTTCTGTCTACCCAAGAAATTAGAAACTGCTTCCTCTCCTATACTCTTGATGTCTAATGCTTTGGAGAAAACTGTTTTAGCTTACCTAAGTCAATGGGCTATTTATGGAGTTTTCTCCTGTCCTGAGGTGAGGATGAAGAGTAGAAAAGGGGACTTGAATCATGGTATGAATTATTTTTTCCAAGAGGATTCTGTCCCAAGAAAGATGTGAAACATACTCATCCTTTGCTAGCCTATTCAATCTGAGTCATCTCATTCAGAAGTGGGAGAAAGGATCCAAGTTGTTTGATGAGTAAGTTTGATTTTATTTGGTATTTGTACCAAATAAATTGTATCTATACGCCTAGAGATTTAGTTTTAACTAAACATTTATTCAACTCTTTCAACCAATGTTCTGCAGTGTTAGGCTCAAAGTCATGCTGCGCACGGGCACCAGCTGTGCATATGTCAACTAAGCAAGTTTGGGGGTGAAAGATCAGATGGATTCAGGATGATAACACTTACCTTGCCTTTTGAAATGAACACAAATAAGTCCTAGTGTTGGGATATGAAGGGGAAAATAAAGGCAGACTGGCAGAAGACCTTACTCACCAAGCCTAGCTCCATGTCCCTCTGTGAACCTCATCCCCTGTATCAGATGATTGAGGTTCTGAGGGTGGACATACTTTCAGCTGGGTTTTTAGAAAAGGTTGTTGAAGCAGGCAGCTGTTGTTACTCATACTGAAGACTTGAAAGAATGATTTATCAGCATGATGGAATGGAATGAGTGATGGAATGAGAATTGGAAGCTGTGAGATCTTCTCTTGATTCTGCCAAAGTTTCATAGATGGGTTATTGACGATTTTCCATCTTCATTTTCTTATGTGGACAGAGAGACCAGAGAGATGACTGGGAGAGTGTCTATGTGTATGTGTGCATGTCTGTATGTGTATTTGCTGAAATCTTACATCACAGACCTATATTATTTATTTCCCTTAGAAGGGAAATGAACATCTTTCTTCTAGATCTATAAAGAAATTGGGTAACAGACTCCAGAGTCAAAAGAAAAGATTCACTTATGGATCCTACTTTCTTTTATCTTTGGAAACCTGTTAATTCTGTGCTATTTCCTTTGTGTGTGTGTGTGTCTCTGTCTCTCTCTCTCTCTCTCTCTCTCTCTCTCTCTCGGGTAGAGGGAACACCTGGGAGAGAAGACAAAGGTGATTTGCTTCTACATTATGTATTCTTTTGTAGCAAGCTGGATTTGAGAGTAACTCCCACTCAAGCTATCTAAGAGTAAAGAAAGGGTGTCAGTCTGAGTTCTCGGGAAAAGTGATTTAGGCTTATGAAATTGCATCTTTGTGCTCAGGGCTGAAGGAGCACCTCTTGTTTATTACCTGTTGCATGTTACTCTTACCAGCACACTCAGGCTACTAGCCCTGCATGATTTGTCAGCAGGCCCAAGTTCTCATTAAACTTAACCATGGAAAACATTCCTTTAACTTGATCTTGATTTATTTTAAGTACAGATACATCCAATGTGCATGTTTTGATGTTATGCTGGTCTTTTCTTATTAGCTAATTATTATTATTATTTTTTTTTGAGACAGGGTTTTACTATGTATTCCAGACTGACTTTGAACTCATTATGTAAACTGGGAATGATGGCACATTCCTGTAATCCCAACACTCGGGAGGTGAGGCAGGAGGATTGCTGTGAGTTCAAGGCCAGCCGGGGATACAGAGTGAGTTCAGGGCCTGGCTGACCTACATAGTGAGAGCCTGTCTCAAAGCAAACAAATAAACAAGCAAAAACAAAAAACAGTGAACTCACTATGTAGTCTAGGCTGGCCTTGAACTCATGAAATCTTCCTGCCTCTGCTTCCTAAGTGCTAAAATTACAGGTGTGTGCCACCACATCCAGCATTACTTAAATTATCTTTATGTGATTTTCATAGAGCATCATCTTCACTGCAGTTCATTTGAAATACAGTAGTAGCCAGGTGTGGTGGTTCCTGCCTGTAATCCTAGCACTCAGGGGGCTGAGGTAGGAGGCTCAGTTGAGACCAGCCTAGACTACAGAGTGAGACCGAATTGCAAAAAATCTTTTAAAAAAAGATAGTAGTTTTTGGATCTGAGCATTATGCTATCTGTGGATATTTATCCCAAGCTACAAGTATCCAATGGCATATCATAGGGTTGTTGGATATTTCAGTTTTATGAGTTTGTAACCATAATTCATTGCTTTTTAAAGTTATGTTTAGAAAACTGATTTTCAAGGACACTCTGAAGTTACACATGAGATCATGTGGCTCCAGGAATACCTGTGTATGTTACATTTTGTTGCCTCTTTCCTCTTCCCTCCTGCCCAAAGTTAAGGTAACAGCAGGAGTCTTTAGTGCTCTTCTCTGGAGGCCGTCATTCTCCTCCTCTTTCTCCATCCCAGCTCATTTTGCACAGGGATGGGCAGCGAGGCTTGGCAGGTTTGCTGTCCTTTGAGGGTGCTCACTAACACGGAGCAGTGGGCAGTGTCCACATTCAGCAGCATTGCTGGTAAAAGTGATATTCTTGGTGACAGGAGAATGGGATGGCTAACAGCAATATTATCCTGAAGTAATGGTTGTGATTGGGGTAAATATATTCCTGGGTGAGGCCCACATACAGGCAAGATGGAGAGGAGGGGGCCCTGTGTTCACGTACATCTTGTGGTTCTTGAGACAGTACACTTTTTGTAGGAGACAAAAAAAGGCGGAGAAGGGTCCTGGAAAGTAAAAGCTAGGACAGACTTGAAAAAGCCCTAAAGTTTGAATATGTTCCTGTTGCTTACATGTGGATCCATTAGCCTGGGATATTTGAGCCTAACATCTTCCTAACCACTGGCTGATTGTTAATCTGTGCAAATACAGAACAGCCTCTAAAAGGCTAGACTTACAGCATTATTTTGGAAAAAAAAAAAAAAACTGAGCAAAGATATCACTGGGGTCACAGGGAGAGGCAAATTTAATAAATTTAGCAAGTTATTAAACAAAATCAAGAACAACATTTAGGGGTACAGTAAGAATTCAGAATTGCCATAATACATTATCTTAGCTCTCCAATTACAGAAAATGAAACGTGATGAAATAGGAATGTGTAACCTATGTTCAGAAAGAGAAAAGATTAGTAGAATAATCCTTCAATTACACCCAGTCATTAAGAGACATAAATTTCTGAACAGCATTTTTAAAGAACTAAAGCAAACTATGTTCAAAGAATTAAAGAAAAATATGAAAACAGTGAGTCAAACAGTAGAGAATCTTAAATAGTACAAATGATTAGCTTTGTAAAGGACCCAATGGACATCATGTAGGTGAAAAAAAAAATAATTGAAATGGAAATTTTTCTAGAGTGATTTAATGGCAGCTAAAGACAAAGGATTTTGAAAACACAAGAAAAAAGTCCTCATATACAAGGGACCAGCAGTGTGATCAGGAGCTGATTTCTCACTCACAGAAACGGAGGCCAACAGCCAATAATGATATTTGAAGTGCTAGAAGAAAAAGATGTGCAGTAAAAATGTCTTTTAAAAATGAAATAAAGATAAAGCTATTCTTGGATAGTCCTGCTTTATAAGATCTACTTTACAAGAATGCTGGGCTTAGGGTGTTCTCCAGGCTGAAAGGAAATGACACAAGATAATTAAAATCCATAGAAAATAATTGGAATGGAAAATGGGAAATACGCAAGTTAGTATGAAAGATTCCTTAAATATATTATTTGTTCTTACAGTATCTTTAAAAACACAAAACTTTACAAAGCAATAAATTTTATGTTGACTTCAAAACAGATGCAAATACAGTATGTCACAATAATAGTATACAAGATTGATGGAGAGAAGTTATATTGGGAAAAGTGTGTTAAAATTTTATATTTTATATAGGTATTAACCAGAGGTGATTGTGCTATAAGATACATTTTTATAAGATGCATTTTAAATTCCCTGAGTCATCACTGAAAAAGTCACTCAAATACAGTTTTAAAAAAATGACCAAGGAATTACAGTAAAAAAAATGACCAAGGACCTAAAATGATACATGGAAAAGATCAACAGAAAAGAGAGCATTAAGGTAGAATAGCAGACTGAGGAAGACAGACATGTAGAAAATAAGGTAGCAAATGTAAATGTAAATCACTGAATCAATAATTACATTAAGTGTGAAAGGTCTTAACATCCTAGTCAAAAGGCAGAGATTGTCAGGTTAAATAAAAAACCACGATCGAACTAGTTTGTCTACAACAGACATGTCTGAGATTCAAAGGCACATATAGGTTGAAAGTAAAAGGATGAAGAAAGACGTACCATGCAGACAGTGATGTTAGAGAACTGGAGCAACTATATGCATTTCAGACAAAACAGACTTAAAGAATGTTACTAGACAGAAATATGACCATTTTATTATGATAAAGAGATCACTATGACAGGAATTTATAGTAACTGTAAAGCATATATACCTAATAACAGGTCTTCAAAGTACGTGAAGCAGAAACTGAACTAAAAAAAATAGACAACAATAACTGGTTTCAGTCCTCTTCTCAATATAGTAATTTATAGAAAAATTAAACAAAATCAGCATGAACATAGAGGACTTGGAGAACACTCTCAACTAACTCAACCTAAGTCACAGATATAGGGCTCATCACCCAACAGAGAATACATGTTTTCTTCAAGTACACATGAATCTTTTTTGAGAATACACCATAAGATAGCCATGAAATAAATTTCAGTTCATCTAAAAGTTTTTATCATACAGTGTATGTTTTTCAGGTCAAGACAGAAATCACAATGGACTTTTTAATTTTTTTTTTGGACTTCTAATATTTTAAACTGAAAGAAAAATGAGTCAAAATTAAAGAACATAGATGAAGCAGCACCAAAAGGGAAATTTACTGCTTTTAGCACCTATATCAAAAAAGAAGACAGATCTGATGTTGATAGCCTAACCATCTTCGGCCTTGCAGAAACTACAGAAAAAAAGAGCAAAATAGAAGCAAAGTAATGCAGCAGAAGGAAGTAATAAAAATTAGAACTCAGTAAAACAGAAAAACCAAAGAAAAGATTGGTTTTTATAAGGGAAACAAAATTAACAATGCTTTGTCCAGACTGACCAAGAAAAGATAGAAGATACACTCCTGCAAAGGCAGGAGTGAAAGTGAGGACAGTGCTATGACTCCGACAGAAGTTTTAAAAGATTATCAAGAGTTCAGTACAATGCCACATGCCTGTAATCCCAGCATTCTGGAAGGCTGAGGTTTGAGCCCCGCCTGGGCAACTTTGCAAGACAGTGAGAGCCTGTCTCAGAATTGAAAACTCAGAAAATGGCTGGGGATATAGTTCAGTGTGAATGGCCTGAGTTCATTCCCCAGTGCTGCCCCTACTCCCATCAGGGGCTGTTATGACCAGTCTCATATTAGCAAATAGAAAATCTAAATGCAGTGAACAAAATTTTTAAAAAATACAAATTATCAAACTGACTTTAAAAAAATAAAAGCTGAATAGACCTATAAGAAAAAGAATTTTTGAATTTGTAATTTTAAATATTTCTGTAAAGAAAAGCCCACCATGACCTAATGGAATATCTTCTGGAATTGCAAGGCTGGTTTAACATCTAAAATCAGTTAACATAAGGTGCCATAATAGATAATAGAATAAAAGGCAAAATTTTTTATCAGTATTTTAAGATGCAAAATAAGAGTTTAACAGACTACAACACCCAGTGACAATACAAAAGCTTAACAGACCAGGAGTAGAGGGCCTTTTCTTAACTTGATAAATACTATCTACAAAAATCTGTATCTAATTGTACTTAAGTCTGGCATGGTGGCACACACCTGTAATCCTAGCATTCAGGAGGCTAAGGCAGGAGGATCACTGCAAGTTCAAGGCCAGCCTAACCTACATAGGGAGACCCTATCTCAAAGAAATTAATTAATTAAATTAAATCATACTTAATGGTGGAAAGTTTCATGTTTTCCCCAAGACTGAAAATAAAACCAGATTCCACTCTGATCACAATTCATGCAACATTGTACTAAAGATTTTGTCCAATCAGTAAGGAAAAAGAAATAAAAAGCATCCAAATTGGAGAGAAATAAAACTGTCTTTTATAACATTCTCTATTCCTGTATGTAGAAAATCCTAAGGAATTCATACAAAAATTACTAAGACTAACAAACATGTTTAGCGAGGTCACAAGGATCCAAGGTCAACATACAAAAATCATTTTTATTTCTGTGTGCTGAAAACGGACAACTTAAAAAAGTAAGGAACAGTTCCATTCAGTAGCTTCAGAAAGAATGAAATCATTGAGTATGAAGTTAACAGAATAAGTGTAAGACTTGTACAATGAAAAGTAGAAAACACCACTGCGAGAAAATAAAAATCCAGAGAGGCATTATATGTTCATGGTTTGGAAGATTCAGTATGGTCAAGAAAAAAATTCTTCCCATGGTTAATAAGGACATTGTTCCTAAAAATGATCTATAATTTCAACATAGTTCCTTTCTAAATATCTGTAGAGTTTTTATGGAAATTGACAAGCTGAATTTAAAATTTATACAAATATGCGAAAGACCTTGAAATAACCAAACCAGTATTTAAAAAGTACTGTTTGAAAACTTAGACTGTTTTATTTCAAAACTTATTATAAATCTGCAGTAATTAATATGGTATGATATTTGCATAGTATCTAAAGGCATAATAAATAATGAAACAAAAGTGAGAAGGTAGACAGAAAACCTTACATTGTTCACGAGTTGGTTTTCAGCAAAAGTGCCAAGACAGTTTAACAAATTACACAGTACTAAGACTATTAGAAAACCACGCACAAAAACAGAACTTAGACCCTAACTTCATATCATACACAAAAATGATCCATAAATGGATCATAGACCTAAGTATAAATGTTAAACCTCTAAAGCTTTTAGAAGAAAAAGAAGAGAAACTTCATGACTTTGGATTAGTCTTCTTAAATATGTTACAAAGCGCAGGCCCATAAGAGAAAAATCAGTAAATTGGGATTCATAAGAACTAGAAATTTCTGCTTTTTGAAAAATGATTCTCTTAAGGGAATAAAAAAAACCAGTGACAGATTGAGAGAAGAACTTTGAAAATCATATCTGATAAAGGATTTGTATGTAGGAAAAAAGAACTCTTAGAATTCAATAAAACATTGCAATTTATAGATGAGTAAAATATCTGAATAGACATAATGGGCTAATAGTAAAAGATGTTTAACTTTATTAGTTACTAGGGAAATGCAAATTAAAAGCAAGACACCTCTAGAATTAAACACTAGAATGGCCACAATAAAAAAGACAGTACCAAGTGTAGACAAAGATGTAGAGAAACCGAAATCTTCATTCATTTTTAGAGGGACTATAAAATGGTACAGCCTGTTTAGAAAGCAATTTGATAGTCTTATACAAGTTAAATACAAACTCACCATATGATCCTGCAATTTTAAAGTGGCATTGGGGAACTATTTGGATTGTGATAATGGTCAACCAACTCTGAATTACTAAAAATCATCAAATTATACATTTTTCCAGTAACTTTATAGTATATAGTTTATAATTATATATGGCCATTTTAAATCTGTCATTTTCTTGACCTTTTGTGCTTAAATTTTGTGAGCCCCTCTAAATCCCAATGCAACAAGAATTGATTTGTTGACATTGTCATATAAGCTCTCTGATTTATGTGTTTAATATTTTCTATCTCATAAGAATAGCAGCCTTTAAAGAAATACCTGTTTTTATATATATATATATATCTTTGTTTCAAATACATTTTTCCATCACTTCTTTGTGTTTCTGAGTTCCAGATGAATGATTTCTGATTCTGAACTAAAGTTTATCACTCATTCTATGTCAGTGATCTTGTGTTTGACAGATTTTTTTCCAGAATGTTAGTTACTAACTTTTAAAAACCACAGTATTTAATGATTTTTTATAATTTGCTATTTTATTGTTGTGTTAAAACATTTTCTTGATGAAAATGTAAAGTCTAAATGCTGAAATGTACTTTGGTTTTAATTATGTGCTTCTCTTTCCTTGTGAAATAGAATATGCTTCTCTGGGATCACTGTATGACTACATCAACAGTAATAGGAGTGAAGAGATGGATATGGATCACATTATGACTTGGGCCACTGACGTAGCCAAAGGTAGTATTGCTTTGTGTTTTCTTACAGAATTGGTGGCAGCATTTTCCTACTCTGATCTAGAGACTTACATCAGAAAAATGTTATTCTATGTCCTTAGGTCTTCTTGCTTTTGAAGACCAAAAGAAGTATGAAATCTTTAATTCACCATATAGATAATATTTTAGGTCATTGCCTTTCCACTTACGAATTTGTTTTCTCTTTTTTCTCTCTTCATTTCTTTCCTTAAAATCAAGTTCTACAAAATCAGCAAATTCTGGAGCAGACGTTTTTGCCACATTTTGTGATATTGTAATTGAGTAGCTCACTGTCAGTGCTTGTTCTGAAAGTTCTTTGCAGTATCTAAAAACATGATTTATTATAGAATTAGTTCTGCTCATTTTGTATACATACTAGCACGCTAAAAATAGTAAGTACTTGCCAAAAATTTATTCATCCTTTATGTATGAGCGACTCAAATTTTATTTTATATTTAATGTAAACTTGGATGTCACACTTGGAAATGAAATATTTTAATACATAAAATCCTTAAACAAGATGCCCAGTTCTTTTCCCCTCGTAAATTTCTGTGTAGGTTATGGTTTCTAAAGCAATTCAAATTCCATTTATTTTTATCTTTTGTTCCATTTTCCTAACTGAACATTTTTTAGTTTTATTTATAACTGTCAAAGTTGCTTTGGAAACAAGTTGATCTAAGTAATGAATGCTAATAGTTACATTTGTATTCTAGCAACCTGTAGGAAGTAAGTATCTCCACATTTCACTGGGGCAATTAACTCCTTCGCATTTTTACTATTCCATTCTGGGTAGCATTTCTTTACAAAGCAAATACAGTGTTACTACTCAAAAAAGAGAACTCATAGTTTGCTTTCACTGCAAAGTCTCACAGTGACTCCCAGAAGTAATACTTTCCTTTGGGGAATTATCTTGACTGTTTTATTGACACTTGCCAAATTCTTTAAATAGAGAAAGTAAGAAAAAATTTTTTTTGAAATTTCATGCTAGGTGCTGCTACTGAATGGTACTTCATTACCTTATAAGAATAATAAGCTCTGTGTTAAGGATGGAGTACTTAAAGCTCTGGCTGTGCTAATGAACTCAATTACATATTCATGCATCACGCATCTCAAATCAGCCTTGCGTTTCATATTCCTCAAGCTATTTTCATGTAGCATCATAGTCTTATGCATGTGAGTAGTACATTGAACCACAAGTGTGTAAGCGAGATGATGTGCTTGTCAATGGTGTGTATATCAATGTCAATGATGTGTATGTCAGTGTAAATGCATGTATAAGCATTCCTTGACATATGGCACTTTACCTTACAGACTTCTATATTTAGGGTGCTCAGCAAAATATACCCATGTTATTACCTAATGGCATTAGGATATAGATATCAAACAAACACTGTTATCAGATGCTTGGCTTCCTGTTCTCTACTTCAGGGTCCCTGTAACACACCCCAACCCTGCCACACCAGCTGTGTCTGAGGGCTAAGTCTCTTGGCTCAGAATGGGTCTGTCATTCTCCAGAGTGTTTCAAGAGCACTAGCTCTCTGTATTAGAAGGATAAGGAGGAGAATGAACAGAGCTAAGCTGCAAACTGGAACCAGAGGAAAAGGATGGTAAATGAGACAATGGGAGTAGACCTTCTAAACAGAGTCCAAACTACTAAGTAATAAACTCTTCTGTTTTGTTGGTGAACTGATCTGAAAGGCAGCACCAAGTACTATGTAACATTTAAAAATCCTTTCTGATGGCCTTAAAAAGGAAAAGAAATCAATGCCTTAGAATGACTTCAACCTTCTCCTGAAAAACTAGGTGGAGAATTTAGAGATTAAATAGGAAGACTTGACTTTTGTCGGTTCTGTTTCAAATTCAACTGTGAGCTTCTCAATTTGACTGAGATTGAAGCCACTGAAGCAACAGTGTTGAGAAATCAAGGGATGAATAATTCATTCCAATAAGAGTTGGCTCATGCATTTTGAAATAGGCATTGCTCAACCTCATTGCTGTTGAGACAGTGTGTTCTAAAAGCTAAAAGGATTATCTTCACTCTGGGTAGGAAGAAGAATAAGGAAGGGGGAACTAAAATTGCCTCAAGTCATTCAACAATGCTTGAAAGGAACAATTAAAGCAGACTGACCTATATCCAGACTCAAAGTGGTCATCACTGACTCCAAATCTCCCCAAGTCTCCTTAGTGACACCTGTCAGATCTTTTTTAGAAAACCCTCAGTTTTAAACCTGATAAAAGTATTTACCAGCCTTCTTAATGATTTGCAATAGTAAGAGGGCAGAATTATAAATGGCTCTATAAAAGCAAATTAGACACTATTATATGGTTATGATAACTACAATGGTAATATATACACTAAGTATTATTTAAATGAATACTGTACACTGTTCACAAATAATTTCTGATACTTTTTCTTATAATTTGCTGTGACAAAGAGAAGTGCCTGTGTTTTAAGCTTTTATACTTGAGTGTTGCTTTTTGAAATCCTTGTTAGCAAGTGTAGAAACTCTACCTCTAATAGAAAAATTATTCAGGATTTTGAATCTAAAACGAGAGAAGTAACTATGAAATTCAGTCATACAGATTATTGGATGCCACCCAAGTTGTAAAGCTATTGAATTTTTACAGTTTGACGTATGTAGAATTTCATATTAAAAGAGATTCCCTTTATCACAGTTATATTTTGCTTAAGATCACTTAAATTACTAATACTTTTGTTAACTCTTTTCAGTGATATTATTATATGGCAAGAGTTTAAAATTTTTCTTTCTTTGTTCTTTCATGATTCTTCATGAAAAGTAGAAGAATAATAGATTATTCATAAATTGACCTTTATAAAATTGAAACGTCCTATATACTTTAAAAAATCAAACTGTAGTTATTACATGGTTTTCAGTGGATAGTACATTCCCAGAGGAAACCTGTCTGATTTGATGGGGGAAAGAACTTTCCTTCCATTATTTAAAAAAGACAATTTGAAAAATAAAGGGAGAGAAAATATTCATTCAGATATGTTCTTTTTCTTTATTGTTAGGGGATGACAACACATAAATACAGAAAGAGTTAAGCACTACTAAGAGCAAAACACTACTAAGATATGAAATGTATCTTTTGAAGTACAATTTTTTGTTCAAAACAATGAAACTCATATTTAGGTTATAACAAAGTATCTTGATTTGTATTAAAAATGTGTTGGAGAGAACTTTTGAGTCTGTTTAAATACAGATTATAGCTAAGATTTATCTTTGTGAAAAGAATAAAATATTTTATAATTACTGTATTTTTTCTACCTGAAGATCATAAAATCCTTGACCAACCATAACTAGTCAGTTCTCCAAGCTCCCCTCTCCCCACCTATCTTCACTCCCATGTCTTGATGGGGTGAACAATGAGAAAATAAACTGAGCCACAGCTGGGTAATCACGGGTATCCAAACAAGAACTGCACTGCTGGGGCAGGACTTTGGCAGACGTGGAAGCTGGCAGTAGTGGAATACCTTAGTCACGGCACATTTCTTCCACTGGTTCCTGTGCTATTTTCATGCAGACTCTAGAAAATTGAGGTGCCTTTATTAGGTAATATAAGAAGCTAGCTCTACCTGCAATCAAATTAAAGGAGATTCAAGTCTATACATTTTATTTAAGTGAATGTTACTACCGTGGACATATCCTGTTTGTTTGTTTTATAAATCTTGAAGAATAAAACACATGGATTTAGTTTCTGCTGTTAAATTCTTTGCAAAAATATTAAAAGTACTAATGCAATGTTGAAAATATTGATGGGCCTTTTTCTTTCCTTGTACAAAAAGGAATGCACTATTTACATATGGAGGCTCCTGTCAAGGTGATTCACAGAGATCTCAAGTCAAGAAATGGTAATATAGTTACATATTTTTATTTTACTTAACCCTAACCTTCTTATTACAAATTACATATACCTATATATAGAAATAAGCATCATACATTGCATATCCTTTGTAACTTTTTGTTTGACTGCTGATATCCTAACAATCTTTTCACTGTCAATAAATACAAATTGTCTATAGTATTTGAAGAAACTGCGTACTGTTCTGTTGTATAAATATAGCACAGAATGTGGACATTTGGACTGTTTACATTTTTTTCCATGATAAGAAATGTTTGACTTAATACCTTTCAGCCAAATTTTCTAATTATTTCCCTAGAATCATTTTCTAAAAGAAGTTTTGCTGGGTCCAAATATGTAATCATGTATTTTTAGTCCTCTATTTTTAGTTGATTCTCTGTACTATCAATTTTGAGTTTTGTCCCTATTACTTCTGAATTACATGGTGTAAATTTTTTGTGTACTCATGACCATATTACCTGGAGTAGTGCCCAAAAATAATTGGCATTCTTGGAAGTTTGGAAAGTAAAGTCTTTCTTTTTACTTATTTCCCTTGTTCTGTACTTTATGTAGTTTATTTGTGATCTTATTTTATAATTTGGAGAGCAAGCATTTTAGAATAGCTTGTAGGATTAAGCATTACCTTCAAGTAGGAATGGTAAGAGAGTGCTTCTTCCACTGCATCATTGCAGAGTTTTTGGAGAAAGACAGTAATATTCTTTAACTTTAGCCGAACTTGCTAAAGTAAACATACAAGTTTACTACTTTAAAAAAAAAAAAAACTCTTTCTATCAATTGTCTCCACACTTTCTCAGCAGTTGTCAGTAGGCAGTGGAAGAATTATTTATTTTTATAAAATCATTCAGCCACTGCTCCTTAAATGGGTATTTGCCCCCAGTGGTCCCTAGAATGAGTAGTACAGTGCTGGTAAGTAGAAAAGGACCAAGGAACAGACCAGATGGCTCTGTTCAGAGTCAGGAACACAGGACATGTGTTTAGCTGATAATGGGAAGGGCAGGGAGGAAAGAAGTCATTTTGGTGGCTACTCCTGAGGAGTCCAGGTTGGACCCCCAACTTAAGCCTGCCAATTGACTGTCACTGATTTGTCTTGCCCTCTTCTAGATTATCACTTATCCTTTGGCTCTTATTAGACAGAGGCTTCTTGAAACTAAACAGGTTTTTTTTTTTTTTTTTTAAAAGAAGGGTCTCACTATGCAGTTCACTTTGTCTTTGAACTCACTATGTAGCCCAGGCTGGCCTTGAATTCACAGTGATCCTCCTGCCTCAGCCTCCCAAGTGCTGGGATTACAGTCATGTGCCACCACACCAGGCAACAATTTTTTTTTTTTTTTTTTGTACCAGGGATTGAACTCACAACCTTGCATCTGCCAGGCAGGCGCTTAGGCCACTGAGCTAAATCCCCAGCTAACACTTTTAATATATAGTTGGCTAACTGTAAATCATTAGGAAATAATCTAGTAAGAAGTGTCAGTTTCCTGATAATAAATTTTCAGTTCATGCTCAGAATTGCATTCTGAAGAAGTTATTGGAGTACATTATGTCCTTAATCTTTCATGAGAGAACAATGATTAAGTTGAGGATTTATTTATGGTATAATTATGAATACTTAAATATAATGTATGATGTTAAAATTTATGCTATAACTTGCTAGGAACCTACAAACACTCACATTGAAATCGTAAAGACCTAAGTTTTTGTAGTATTTTTTTTCTGGGAGAGGAAACAAGACTTTCATTTTCCATGATATATATTTTTATAATGTTATTTTTTAGAATGAGCATTTGGGGCTGAGGATATAGCTCAGTAGCCCAGTGCCTGCTTGGCAAGCATGAGGTCATGAGTTCGATCCCTGATACCAAACAAAATTAAGTAAAATGAGCATTTGTTAATCATACAATGAGAAAAAATAGTAGAGATATTTTTAAAACAATTGAGTATAGTATTAGCAACATTTGCATTTTATTGGCACAAGTTTATAGCTCATTACTTGTAATATAATTACATATTACCTGTAATATATGTTTGGTCATGTGAAGATTACTTTCTCCATTTATCAAAGTCATTAATCGCTGCTGCTAAGCACTAAATTAATCACCTGCCATGTTCAAGGCACTGAGTGGCTTACAAAGGAAATACCAAAAGCATTTTTCATTTTTCAGGGCTCCATCCTTGGCCTTCTCTCTCCTTAGGCATTTGTTCTCCTACTCCCACGAGAGCTACACTTACATATTAACACTAACAAATCTCAACTGCAAAACTGTGTATCTGCTTATTAAATATAACCACACAGATATTTTATATGACCTCAGAATGTATTCCATTTAAATTGATCTTTCCATCTTCTCCCTCCTCCTTCAAAAAATCATACCATTTGCCAACACAAGAAATTATACACAAATTGACAGTTTGAGTCCAGAGCTCCGGTTCTAACCATTACATTGTATTGCCTATTGATTTACTTATCTTTGAACCCCACCCCCCACCCCATATCCAGCTATTCATCAAGCCCAGCTAGCCCTCCCTCCCAGGTGTTTATAGGCTTAGCACACTTCTCTCCTGTCCTTTCTAATAGCCCTAGTACCTTATCCGCATTGCTTGGACCACAACCACTTGTGTGCCTAATGCTCTCCTTGCCTTTGTTCTGTTCTTCTCTGCTGTAGTCTGTCCCTTGCACACTTCTCAGTTTCCCATCAAGGCTCTTCCTGACCTGGCCCTAACCTTCCAGAGTTGCTGTGCCTTTCTTATGGCTCTAGAGCTTTTGCATAGATCTCTCTTCTGCCTTCCCAGCTCTCCTATTTGTGGTTAACTTTCAGCTTCTCAGTTAAGCATTATTTATTCCTGGAAACTTTATCTGACTTCCCTGGACTCAGATTCCCTGGTCATTCATTCTATAATACTCTTACTTTCTCTCGTCATGGTATTTATCCCACTTTATTGTAGATGTTTATTTAATTGTCTCTCTGATTAGACCATAAATGTCATGTGAGCAGAAACAATGCCAGTCTCACTCACATTTCTGTTCCAGGCATCTACATGGCCTTGATCATAGTACGTACTTAGCAAGTGGTTGTTAAATGAATGGATAAGTGAATGAATGAATATTGCCTCTGCCGAAGAAAATTATTCTTCAATTGGGAAGAAAAATAGTGTAAACTATGATATAATAATAATAATGACTTCCTCAGTTTCATGTTAGCGACTCCTGGCAGGACTTACTTAAAAATTTGGTTCTCCTAACTAATGTCATGCCTTTTTCAATGGACAGTAATGCATTACATAAAACAAGTGTCTTAGGAGCCATTTAAATCAGCACCTCATGGATTTAAGCTTTGGTTTTAATGTTAGCTTCCTTTTGCAAAATCAATTCAGTAAACACTTTGAATTTACCTTTTATAATATCCAATTGGAAATTTAGCCATATCAAACAAAGATAGAAGAAAGTTATGCTTTCTTCAGTACAAGACTATTCGAACAAATTAGTTGATTGTCATGATTTATTCTTTTTTCTTTTTTAGTTGTTATAGCTGCTGATGGAGTATTGAAGGTAGGACTATTTCTTTTCTTTTCTTTATTTAGTTTGTTAGTACATGTTTGAGGTACATAATAAATGCATTCGTTGTGGGCAGTTGGTATCTGTACATGACACATTTTAATTCCTTTACATCCTCCTCCTCTCCCTTCCACTCTTGCTCCCAACATCATTTGCTCCCTTTCCCATCTGTTTCTTTTAATTCAAATAATTACTAATTTAAGATATAAGTTTCGTAACTGACAGTTTTTTCACTAGTCAATAAGGAGAAACTTGATACTGGTTTCTCTGTTCTCAGATCTGTGACTTCGGTGCTTCTCGGTTCCATAACCATACAACACACATGTCATTGGTTGGAACTTTCCCATGGATGGCTCCAGAAGTTATCCAGAGTCTCCCTGTTTCGGAAACTTGTGACACATATTCCTATGGTGTGGTGAGTGCATTTCTCATTTCTTTCTATCGCTAAAGGAAATACAAGGAGCAAACAACCTAGAGACAACTAATACCACAGTTTAACCTTGGTGTGACAGTGCTGCTATTTCTAGAAGACTGCCTGAAGCATAGGCCCAAGGAGAGCACATCCTAATTGTTGGAATGTGTGTTTTGATCACCTTTTTTTTTTTTTTTTGGTACCAGGGATTGAACTCACAACCTTGTGCCCGACAGTAGGTGCTTACACCATTGAGCTAAAGACCCAGCCCTATTTTTTGAGACAGGTTCTCACTAATGCAGTTCAGGCCAGCCTTGAACTCATTTTGTAGCTCAGGCTGCTCTCAAACTCACAATGATCCTCTTGTCTCAGCCTCCCAAGTGCTGGGATTAAAGACATGCACCACCATGCCCGGCTTTGATCACCTTTTTGCATCTGAGCTCTTTGTCCTGTACTGGAAAGATGCTAGCACCTTCCAAGAAACAAGATTAAGAGTGACCTGAATTTGCATGGCGTCCAGTGCACTCCTGTGGACAGTGCCTTTTTGCTGAGTAGCAACATGACTGTAGAGTATGTCTGTAACTCAGTGATTATCATTTAGAACAGGACTTGATTGTGATGGGTTGCTCAAGAAGTGGATCTGCCAAGTGAGCTAATTAACAGGCAACTTAAGTGTCAACTAGTAACTCATTAGTAACTTTCTAAAAGTATGGAAGAAAACATACACTTAGAAGATGGCCTTGCCCAGGTTTGCCATGAGTCTTAGGAAATAATAGTGACTGTCTGAGGTGTACATCTGGAGCACTGCATGAGAATGGCAACTGAGAAGCATGGAGGAATAGAATCATACAGGAATAAGGGAGGATGCTCTAGGATTGGAGATTACAGGAAGGAACCAGTTCAAGAGCCAAAACTTCTTTGAGAGTGGAGCTAGGTCATCCTGGAGAAAGATGATCTCCCTATACTGTCAGGGAGAAAGAAGCCAGAGATGGGACAGTTGTTACTGGAGGAAAGAATGGATTTGTTGTCTTCCTTTAAGAATAAGTTTTTTTCCTAAAATGCAGTAGTATGTCCTTTAAAGAATTCAAAATAATATTTGGAATAGTCTGTCTTTGTGTCTGTCTCCCTTTGTGCCATGTATACTATCTTTTTCTTTTACCACTACTTTATAAGAGAACATTTTCACTGTAATAGGAAGAAAAACACAGGAGCAGACTAGCTGGAGCCCAGATCAGCATGCTTCTTCCTGAACTTTGCATGCTCTTGCTGAAGGAGCTGGCGGGTGACACAAGAGGAAGTCAACATGGTCAAACATGTTACTGTTCCTTAGTCTCTGGGTGTTTACTGCTGGGTTTGTGAGTTCTGAGGTTCTTTCAACTGACCAGCTCTTTCTAAGTTATAACACATTCTATGTACACCAGACTAATATAATAGAGATATATTTTGTAGGCTACTGAAAGAATCATTTCGAGAATGAAATACATGCTTTTGGCTAATGACTAGAATTTTAAAGGTTGGTCAATAGCAGTAATATCAGGTAAAATATCTAATTTCCCTTAGCTGAGTTTTTCTAAGAATGAAAATTATATATTATTCCAGATAGTGGTAAAATAATTCTCATTGAAAGATGGAGAAAAAGTTCTAGAGGAAACTAGATTCTAAAACTGGTCTTTTGTGTCAAAAGATACTGCATTTTAATCATTAAACATTCATACTCTAGGATTCTGAAAGTGGGACACTCGTTGAAATTTAATACCCTGTGAAATTTTTCTCTTATAAAGTTGTATCCCTTCATTTTTAGGCAAAAAGAAATATAGATATGTATGTAGGTGTATATATATAGATTGAGTTAGGCACTGCACTAGACTCCAACTTAAAATAATTCAGATTTGGAGTTGCCTGCTCATTGGCACTGATACCTCATTCTGTCCTGTATGACAGGAGCCAGCAAACATTTTCTGTAAAGGACCAGATAGTCCATGTTTTTGACTTTGAGGGCCAATTACATTCTCTGTTACCTAGTTAGTTTTCCCCCCACCCTGCCCCTTAAACCACTCTGCTTGGCAGCAGGCTTCCTTTGGAGACCCCTCTGGAACAAGAGGGCTCAGGAAGGAATAAGCAGCAAGGCTGAGAACATAGCTGGTCAGCCCGAGTCCCAGCTCACTCTCTCTGTGGTTCAGCAGGAGACCAGCTTTGATCCCTGTTATGTGCATGTGTATAGAAAAACATATAAACATATTTAGGAGGTCACGATATTTAACTTGCTTTCCAGTTACATGAATTGGAAAACTTTTAAGGCTTATTTTGCACTCTGAGCCCATGCAGTGCTTTTATTTTTAAAATTCTAAGTATTGGAATTTTTCTGTTAGAAATTTTTCACCTAAAGATATTACTGTGAGTTATATATAGGAGAAACCTTTGGTCATGGTATTATTTCATTTATCAAAACAAACTCCTGTCCACTTTCTTTCAAAGCCTTCCAGTTTCCAGGAACTGTGGTGTAAAATGTACAGTTCTGCTTTTGTTTAGCTGACGTACAATTTTAGTACCAGTAACCAAGAACAAATGCCTTAAAAAGAAACAATTAAAAATATTGAGAGGTGAGGATTCAACCTTAGGATGTTTCTTATATCTCTACAGTACCTTTCATACTTTGACTTCTCTCTTACAGTCTGAGTCTGCTTAAGAGCTACAAGTGTTAGTTATTATATTGTGAAAACCTTTCACCCAAGCAGCTATGCACCACTTTTCAGGAGAAATGGCCTGAGCCTGTCTATTTGCACGTTATGGCTTCTGTCTTCTTGCTTACTCACTCTAGCTTTGCTTGGTTTCATTTCATTTTATTGTACAAGGGATTTAACAAATACCTAACAAATCGTTTTGCCTAGTCGTTTACTTGGCTGAAGCAATATTTACAAACCAGATATTGCTAGACAGAACCTGTGCACCCCAGCCATAGGACAGGATTGTGTCAGTATCAATTCTACTTTCGTGCTAGTACCTTCCTTTAACTGATGGAAGCAGAAATGCCTCTTCAGTGACTCAGTTTTAAAACAGCGTCTGCTATGTATTTGAAGTGAAGGTTTGCTGAGAATGCTGGTTCACCTCAGGCACCAAGCTCTATCTGCAGAATTCCATTCAGAAAAGTGTTTGGATCCTAATTTGATTATAAACAAGAATTCAGATTGTGTTTGATTCTAATTCCTCCTTTCATTTGTTCCAAGTAAACATTATTAATGAAAGAAAATGTACAAGGCATAATTTCCAGAATCATTTGTTTTAGATAATCACATTTTTTTTAATGAAGGAAGCATTATGTGTTCAAATAGATACTAAATAAGACCAGAGAAGATGGTTGTTAAAATATTGACCATGTTCATTTTGGAAGTCAGTGGCCACAAACATCGAAAATGATACCTACGTAAGAAAACAATGTGGTGATTTAGACTTTTTGATGTCCTTTCAGAGAGAGGTCCATAGCCAGGACTCTGTCAACAGGAGCATCTGTTTGCATAAAGCTCCCATAGTTCACTAAAAGCTTATTCTGTTGCTCGAGACGTCCCCCTTACACACAATAGTCACACATCAATGAATAAAGCCACAAAAAAGAGTTGTCCGTTTTTGAGACCCACTCAACAAAATACATTTTTGCTTTTTATTCTATTTTTTTTTTCAGACTTGGTGTGAGAGTTTAACCTCTAATAGTCTCAAGAGGACTAGCCCTCTGCATCTTCATAGATGCATGTTGCTTCTTGGCGTGTGGCAAGACCATCCTGCCTTGTACTACCTTAAAACAAACATGCCGCCAATGCCAAAAGTGGATTCTGTGATTCTTTTTTCTAAGGGGTAAACATTGCTAAGCAAACAATCATTGCTCTTTTCATTTTATAAGAAGGGAGATTTTTCTATCCCCTTATGATAACTTCTCTTGAAGGACCAAACCAGAAAGTATATTTAGTGTGTAATCTGCAAAAAAAGAAAGGACTTCAGGAAGGCAAAAATCATTGAAAGAATAAGCCTTCCAAGAATGCAAGGCCTCATCATTCTCTAAAAACAAAGCTACTCTAATGACAATGCAGAAAGGATTACCTTCCTAGGAGTTTCTCAGCCAAAACCCGCTTTGAAAACCAAGTAGCTTAAGAGAAAGCCTCACTGTGCACTTGTCTGAGAGCCATGATCCAGAACCAGCCAGGCTCAGGTAATGGCTTTCTATTGTGTGTAAGAGAAAAGGCAGAAGTACATAGCCTCATCCAAGTTTCTGTTCTGTAAACTGAAAATAGAAATTTTCCTTGTGAGCACAGTTTAACTGGGAGAATGTCTCAATATACTATGAGTTGGAAAATATTTTTAAGGTATAAGATCACAATAATGTTTGGCTTGCATCCTTCTGAATGGTATTTTAGGGTATCATTTAATATATTTTTAGAATTCCAGTGACTTCTTCAACAAAATTCTTTAAGAAAAGTTTTTGTGTGCTAATTGTCATTTTGTTGAGTGTATAAAAAGCCGTCCTGTCTCATATTGCCTACTTTTTGGTGCATTCCTGAATCTGGAGAATTAATGAAAGGAAATACTGAGGTGTCCTGGTACTGGAACCAAAGTGTAGTCCTCAGTTGGCCTTCAAAATATGCTAGTTCGTGAGGATTAACGCCGCTGTCCCCACAGTTTTACACTCATCAAGTGCCACCATTGCCTGTGGTGACTCTTCCAAGACACAGAGAAGGAATAAAATGAACCTGTCATTTTTTCAGGGTTAGAACTCAGATCTTACTAGGACATTTTCCCACAGAATATTTTGTAATACAGAGTGAAGAAGTAATAGTTTTCTGGTGCATTTACTCAGCATGTGTGTGTATGTGTGTGTTTACACATGAGTGTAATGTATGCATAGGCCAAACTGAGGAGGAGGTGTGGAAGTTGCTTAGCTGAACATTTCGCAGTCTGGAGAAGTGATTTGTTTGAGCTGATTCCCTCTCTCCGTAGGAATGCCAAATCCATCCATTTACTTGCTCTTCATGTCCTTTCCCCCATCGCCAGCGCCAGTGGAGGGGTAATTGCAGCAAATTGACGGGCTTCATTTCCTGCTCAACCCTCCCTCTGCCTCCTCCCTGGTGCAGGCGTGTGTCACGGTGATTGCATACCTGTGCTGGCTCTCACCCTTCCTTTACAGCCATCACTCGAATTGTCCCCTTCTGGGATGCCCCTTACCTTTTCCTAATCACTTGTGTGACTCACATAGAATTATTCAGTAGCTCTTCTAAATAAGTACCTTACACACTTGATTAAAAGACCAAAGAGGCTTCAGTGATTTTTTTCCCCCTCCGGCTTGAGCAGCATCTGCCAATTTCCCTGATTTACCTGCTAATTATCTTTGTATTAGCTAACATTCATGTTAACATGTTATGGCTCGAATAAGACTGAATGCTAGCTTAGGAAATCGTGAATCAAGGTTTACAGGACTTGTTTGAATAGAGTACTTGTCCTCCGTTCTCATTTAGAAATAGACTTTCGTGGTTTGAACAAAAGAAATCTTAAACCCAAACTGCTGAGTCTCTTCTTGCCTCTGCCATGGCTCAGTACCTAAAACATGGCAATGTGCATTCTCTCTACCACTGCAGCTTCCCCTTAGAAGCTTGTAATTCCCTAGAATTACAGGGGATGGGATTAGAACTTGGCCTTAATGATGAGACAGCAAGTTCACATTCTAGTCTGTCACTTGCTAGCTAATGCCTTTGGGCAAGTTTACTTAACTTTTCTAAATACTAGTTTCCTCACCTATAACATGAGGATAATACATGTGTGAGATTGACACTGATCATGATGACACAGATAAGGAGTGCTAGAATATAATAAGCACTCAGTAAATGATAGTGGTTGTTATTATTATTATTATTATTGATAAAAGTATTTTTTCACTTTACAAAGTATTAGTAGACTCAAATTTTGAAGGTCCATTTGTATAAACAGAGAAACTGAGCGTCCCAATCTCCACTACTTAGTGGTTAAAGAGAAACCAAAATCAGCAGCATTTCTAGCACCAGTTTGCTTGCTTTGGGCATTCCTGTTAAGATTTGTTAATTGTGCTTATCTGAAGGGTTACAGAGATTAATATACTCGTAAACTCACATGCACATAGCTTATGTGTGTATAAAACGTGTACTGCATTTAAGAATATGATGTTGTAAATTATAGGTAAATAAAAATGGATTCCTTAGTTAGATTGATTTTGAGAGAAATTTATCCAAAACAAAATCTTACATGTTGTAATTTTACAAAGATCTACCATTGTGGAGTAAGTGGTTTTGCCAGTGATTTAGATTGGAATCTTGTTTTTGTTATATTATTATTATTGAACCTTTAAAATTCTTGAATTTTCTGTTATTCTTTTATAGAGAAATGTATCAGAGATTGAAGGTAGAATGAGTTTTATCTAATAAAATACAAAATCTAATTTGTGGGAATATGTGAAAATCTCAATAACTCAAGATAAAGTTAAATCACTCAGGCTCATTGATTTCATAAAATTTTAAGTCTGACTCTTCTGAACTAAGTTTTTTCTTCATCAAAAAGAACATAAAAAGTACATAAAATATAAAAGAAGTCCTCTGTGTGAATATATACATACAGATTTTGTCCAAGTTTCTATAGATGGGGTTGGTTGTGCCTGGTAATTGGATACAATTAAATGTTAGATAAAGATTCAGTAATATACCAAAAATAAAGTACAAGAATAAAAATTCCATTTTCTTTTTGTTCCAGGTTCTCTGGGAGATGCTAACAAGGGAGGTCCCCTTTAAAGGTTTGGAAGGATTACAAGTAGCTTGGCTTGTAGTGGAAAAAAACGAGGTAAGACTACGTTTCTCCATTCAGGTACATAGATCAGAAAACAGTATTGGGGTTTTGCAAAAGACTTTTTCATCTTCTTCAAATTGAAAGTAAGTTCACGCTTATGGAAAGATTAGCAGTAGGAGCTAACACAAAGGGTCAAAGTGATGTTATTCCTCATGAATGGACCCTTTACATCTAATTGTTGCAGCTTCACGTCGTGATGCTGTAGATCAAAAATTGTACAAGTACTGTACTAGTTTCTCAGTCTCAATTGTAAAACCTAGGGGTTTGTTCTTAGTGATGAAAGAAGCCATTGCGTCCAAGGTAGGGGAACAGTTTAACTCCATCTCCTGCGTTTAGGACATCTTTTTTACTGGCCGGGAGTTGATATATCTGTAAGAGACCTTCAGCTACTTCAACTTACCTCTCCCAGCAGGAGTCACTATAGTACAAGAAACTGTCGCTTAGATGAGAATTTCAAAAATAAAAGAAGAAAAAATAGTTTCAAAAAGGGGAAAAATTACAGTTTTGCCACCTACGTTGAACACTACATTGAAGATGAGCTCCTCACTGGAATTGGCGAGGCAGTGGCATAACTGTTCGCTTCTTCATGCAGAGCCTTTCCATTTCAAAAGAACTTCAGTGGCGTAAACACCGTTTGTGCTGTGTCCCCAGCCTCGCTTTTCTTCTTCCCACAAATTGAGGCTTTCAGTTAGTTGGACCTATGAGCCTACATCAGAGAACATGGCACATTCATATCAAAGAGAGCAACTACATTTTGAAAGGTTTAAAATTGTGCCTGAAACGCACAGCCATGGAAATTCTCAGCATAAGGATGAAGCATCCAGTATCAAGGTATTATGAGGACTCAGCTCATGTAATGGAAGCATGTAGTTGTCTTTGCAAGGCGAAACAACTTTATTTCACAAAACTTCTTCATTTCCAAATCTTTTCTGAGCTCTCCATAAAGGGTAAGAGTGAAACCTTAAGATAAAATAATTTTCCAGAAAGCAAATATATAAAGATATTCCTTTTCTAATTCTGTAAAAGAATTAAATTGATCTGCTCCCTATGTGAGTTGCAGGAGCAAGTTAGATTAATCAAAAAGCTGCTCTTGAGTAGAAGAAACCAAGTTTCCATCTTTTAGATCACATAATCCAGAGTTAACCTTACTAATTTGTCCTCCTGGTTCATTGAAGATGGATGAAATATTGATGATAGCTGAACTTAATGAGAGAGAGCTGCCAGTTTAAGAAATGAAAAGGAGTTAAATGCAAGAATGTACCATATTCATTGTTTTTACAGGAGCTGCTTGATTTTAACTAATGTGATAGTAATTCTGAATGTGCTGTTAAATAAGACCTCAACAAAGTAATACAGTTTTAGAATATGAGGACCCACTTGTTTCTGTTCTATTTTTTTTTTTTTTTTTTTGGCAGTGAAATGATTAGATGTTTGGTTCAGGGCTTCCAGATGAAAAGTGAAGCGAATTATTGACCTACAGTTGACTCTGGAGCAGAGCAACCTCCTCTCAACTCCCCTGCACGCTGTGCTAAGATAAACCAGGAGAAAGGGCTTTTAAAGCTAACCGGACCCTCCTAATATGTATAACATGAAATGACTAATACTATTAAATAATACTCCACTCTAAAGGATGGCCGAACAAATGTAAACCTAAAACATTTTTAAACATTGAGATATTTAAAGCTGAAGAGAAAGATGAACCCAGATGCTGCTTAAGGGTTGGGAACCCCCACAAATGAACTTCAGCACCTCTTTAACATTGTATACAAGGAGACAGCCTCCTTCTGTCCCCAACAGATCCCACAGAGAGCCCTGTTTACCTGTGGCGTGTTCTGATGATCAGCTCCTGACTCACCAAGACTGCTCGAGGACCTCCCAAATTATAATTATCAAATATGGACGTTAGTTGGGAGAACACATGTGGTTATATAACTTCTCTAATTTTTTTTCTAATGAACTTAGGTAAAACTGGGTATTATAAGAATATTTGTGTGCACAGTATTTATTTGCCCACAATATAGAACATAAGTGTAAATGCAGTTTCCAGTGTCATCGTTCAAGAGCGTATCTTCATTTCACCTCATAAATGGAGGCTGTCCTTTCCAGAACACATTCTCTTGATACGGCAGTAATTCCCAATGATTGATTTCATTTAATAACAAAATTGAGACAAAGAAATATAGTTTGCAAGACCCCTTCAACTTCTAATTATTTTATTTTATTTACTTATTTTAACTTGAATATCTTCAGTTATTGGGTTAAAAAAAATAGCTATATTTTTAATAGGCTTCATTTAAATGAAGAATGATGTATTTAAACTATCAAGGAGAAATTTTAAATGTGATCAGTCAGCCTGTAATATCCATATCCATTTGGGTAGCTTTTTCTTTTTAATTTTTAATTTTGAAATAATTATAGACTCACAGGAATTTGTAAACATATTGCAAGGGATCCTGTGTACCCTACCCCCAGCTTCCCTGTTGCTGATACGTGATGTAGCTGTAGTGCAGTATCAAAACTAGGGAATCGAGATCAACTCATTACTCTTAACCAGTGCCAGATCTTACTCAATTCCACCATTCATCACTGTGATTTTCATCTGCAGGAGAATTAATACTTTATAAAGCTGTATCTGAGGGTCTTTGTTTCTAATCCCTTATTAATGAAATTAGACCTTTAACCAAGAATTTTTTCTAATGCTAAAACTAGATTCATAAAGCTGTGCTAAACTTTACCAAGTAAACAGTGAACCTTTATAGAAGACATGAAATTAAGAGATTATTACTAAAAAATTTTTAAAATAAAAAAGAATGCAGATTTGCTTTGTCATTCCTATGAAACTTGAGCAGCATTTCAGATGTTCTGCTAGCATAATTTCTATTTTTATGAATATTTAGATTCTTACATAAAAGCTGTTTTGGAAAAAAACAAACAAAATTGTAAAGCAAAAAACTTCATAAAAATTGATCTCCTCTTGACTATACCAAGACAAAAACGACTTAAAATACTTTTTATATCTTATGTAGAAAGTGCTGTAAAAAATACAATCTTTAAAAATGTTACGCCTAATTTAGTGATTGGGAAATATTTTAATCTTAAACATGAACTTTTATTTATAAATATTTAAATTTTATAGTATTGAAAGTCTGGTGCTACGTTATTTCAGAATGTTTTAACGCATTAGGAATGTGCACAGTTATGTAATCTGGATTTAAATACTTCGGATTCTATCTTTTTTTTTTTTTTTGTTGGTACCGGGGGTCGAACTCACGCTTGCCAGGTGAGCACTTATGCTGCTGAACTATATCCCCGGCCCTGGATTCTATTTTAAAGTACTTTTTAATGCACCAAAAAAAAATCCCTTACATAAAGTGAGTCTAGGTTTAACAGATATTTGACCATATCAGATTATTTAAAATGATTGTTTCTTTGTGTAATGCTTCGGGTGTTGTGTCTAAAAAGGTTTTCAGTAAGAAAAGATGACCGAAATACTTATATATATTCAGCCAGTTCTCATTTCAGCTTGCAGAAGAATGTTGAAAAAAGGTTATATTGAAAAGCATTACCCTTTCCAAAAATTCATTATATTTAGTTATACATGGGGAAAACTTAGCTGCATAAATGCAATTATAGTGTGTTTTTATTAGTTCTCACCTCCCAGATATATAAGGGAAAAAGCCAAACATTTGGTATTTCTTTTGATGAGGGTCAACTATACAGTAAAATAATAGTATAGTTTAGTACATCTTGTTCTGATCTGTGAATTCACAAAGTCTAGAAGTTTAAAAGTGCTTTGTTTAGTCTTTAATCTGGAGAGAATTGTTTTGTTAACTTAGTTTTGACTTTAAGATTATCCATAATTCCAAAAATAGATCATCAGTTTTCTTTCTAGCTTTACATATAGATTCCCCTAGATCCAGCAGTGCAAAGTTTTCTGCTTGCAAGAATTGTTTAGCAGACAGCACTGGGGAATAAATCTTCTTCATACTTTATAGTGCTGCACTTCTCAACTTAGGCACACCCGGTGCTCACTTGCTTAACAATTGTGTTAATACTATTCGATCCCCTGATAGGAAATTCAGAGAAGCATGGCTTACCTGCACAGAATATATTTTAGATAAATACAGTGCTGTATTATAAAAGATAAGTAAATGAAATATACATATCGCATTGTCCAAATGCTCAGGCATGGCTACATTGGAGGCGATAATGAGGCATTCTTAGGTCCTGGCGCCTATGGGTAAATAGAGTTCAGCAGCCGGCAAAGGCAGCCTGATAGGTTGTGTCATATCAATGCCTGCAGTATTGAGAGCAAACTGTTTTTGGTGACAGCCTCAAAAACCTTGGTAGAGTTATAAATAAAGTGTAAAAATCAATTTGCCTTTGATGTATTTTATTTGTTAGTTCAATTCTTGCAAAGTTCAGTATGTTTTGAAACTACTCAAAAAATACTTAAATCAGAATTATAGTCTAGACCCAGAAAATGATAAACCTCATTGCTTGCTTATATTGCTTGTGTGAATCAACATGACAGTTGATACTTGATGAGTTATAAGTGAATTTTTGATCCTGTAGGACTTTATTGCATAGTGAAGGATGACAGGCATTCATTTATTTTTGTAGTGCTGGAGATCGAATCCAGGACCTAACACATCCTAGGCAGGTGCTGTACCACTTAACTACAGTTGAGCCCCTTGATTCTTTAACACAAACAACAGTCCCTCCTCAGGATAGGGGCATGACATGTTCTATGAGAACCGCTACTGTAGAGAATACTAGGATAAAGTTGCCCCTCATATGATAATTTGTGTTGTATCAGGTCCCGGCACTATATGGGTTTAATCAAAACAGTCATAGTGAGTTATACATTAAGAATGTCTTATCAATGACAAAATGCAGAATTCCTTAAAATTATTTTTAATAATCTGGGCTGAAGATGTTTTCTGAGTGATGCCTCTGCTTCCAAAAACTAAACTGATTTCATGATTACTTGGCCTGTTTGAATATATTGTCTACAGGAATAGATTTGTGGTTTTAGATTTAGCATTTGGGTTCCAATTTACCCTAGCCTGCTTCTGTTTCTTTTAGGCTTAACTTATGTTTTGTTACATTAGACATGCTTGAATCTGACTTCTCCATTAGTTAAGATTCCTCTTTAGAGAAAAAGTAGGAGCCTTCAGAGATTAGATATTACAAATCTCAACATAAATTCTCCCATGTCATATATTGATCCATGGAACTTTTAAATTTCATATTTTGTTTATGATCCTGACTAGCTCTTTTAGGGTTCTTAAGATACTATTTGCATGCCTTAATGGGTAAGTGCTTGTGTTTTGTTTTGTTTTCCTTTTCTTCCTGTAGAGACTAACCATTCCAAGCAGTTGCCCCCGAAGTTTTGCTGAACTGTTACATCAGTGTTGGGAAGCTGATGCCAAGGTATGTTTTTTTGTTATTGTTGTTTAGAATCCTGAAATTTCACTTGTTTGTATAGTTTTGAGTTTTTAAAACTTGGGGTAGTAAAATCCCTTGTATTGCAAAGCTGGATTGCTATTTCTATGAGCCCCACACTGGCTTTGTAGGTCCTCTGTTGGCATCTCCTTATCTCCATCTCCACAGTCTCATTATTGGATTTTTTTATAGCATGCTTTGGTATTCTTTACTCAGTGAAAATAATTTTGTTCTTTTGTTTTTAATCTTTAATAATAACCACTGCATTTTTATGTTATAAAATGGCTAACCCACAGTACTTGTTATATACGAGGCACTGTCCCAAGTTCATTTATTCCTCAGAATGTCTCTTTGAAATGGGAGCTGCTATTATCCTCACTCTACGGTTGAAGAATTGGGGCACACAGAGAGGTTGAATAATAAGCCAAGGCCACACAGCTAATACATGGTGGGGCTGGACATGAACCCAGGGAGCCTGGCATGAGTTCTTGCTCTTAACCCTGTTCTGTATTGCCTTTCTAACCAAGAAGCAGGCACAAATAGCCCTGGCAGAGACTCTTGATACATCCTCCCTGTCCAACTGCAGGGATTTTTTGAGCTATCACAGTCGAGTTGGAGAAATTTTAGAACTTGAGCTTTCATGTGGTTATCACATCTGAACACGAATGACCCATTTCCTTTCACAGTAAAGACCATTCTAGACTTTTGCACACATACGGAAGTACTTATAGATAAAAAGACCAGCCTTGGATCTCCGTCAAAATAAGGTGAAAGGAAATGCATGACAGTATAGAGTAAATAAAATAGGCAGTGATAATTTTCAAAGCTTTAAAAAAAATTTTAATAGAAGTTCATTATATTGTTCCCTCTGCCTTTATGTATGTTTAGAATTTTCCATAATAAAAAGTTAAAGAATAAGAAAGATTCTCAACTGAGTGAACTTGAGAATAAAAGAGCAGTTATACCCTGGAAAGGAACACAAACCGTTGTGGTCCAAATCTGTTCAGTTTTTCATGAAAATAGAGGTATTATAACTGACCTTTGAAACACAAAGGAAGACTCAAAGCTGAAATTCTTTCTGAACTTTAACCCAGTTCTAATGTGACCCCTAAAAAGAATACATGATGACAGTAGAGTCTGCTCTTCTTCCTCATGTTGCTTTGGTGATAAAGCTCAGAAACAGTTTGTGAACCTGGGGATTGTGTTAGTGAAACACAGAATTTGTGTTGACTCATGCACAGTTTCCCAGCACATTGTTCTGCACTGAAGGCAAAGTGCAGCTGTGCAGGCAGCAGCAGTGAGGGACCCTGTGCTGTGACGTCCTTTCACCCGCCACACGCATGGTCACTGTCACCTAGAACACATGTGCTGGTTCCCCAAGCCCTATGCATTGCTGCTGTTCCACTGCCTCAATCTTTGTGTTCGCTTCTATTCTTAAATCTTCCCCACCTTTTTTTCAAATCAAGTCCTGTATTTTTTGGTATCATTTTTCTTAAGGAATTCAGCATGTTTTAAAACCACATTAGTATTTTTATTAGGCTTGTTCTTATTTTTATTAGTGTTCTTTGCATGAGTTTTTATTAGTATTCTTTACCTCTGTGTAGGCCCTATTATTTTTATTATGTGACTTTGCAGAATGTGGGTTTTTTAAGCATTAAGAGAAATGTCTGCACTTTGTATCTAATCCAGTTGAAACTAAGCAGGTATTTTCAAGCTTGCTTTAAAACATTTATCTTATACTGTTTAAATTGTATCATTTACCCTGTCCCTACTCCTATGAATTATGTGTCCATTGTAACATACAGTGATTTGGGTAGTATTTTTCTCTGTCATACCTGAATAGAAATTTTATTTGAAATTACTTGAATGCAACTTTATTTCTATAACTGTAATTACATATCTTTCTGCAAAGCAAGCTTTTAATTTTTTAATTACATTCTTTAAAATT
This sequence comes from Dasyprocta punctata, assembly GCA_004363535.1. Classification (NCBI taxonomy): domain Eukaryota; kingdom Metazoa; phylum Chordata; class Mammalia; order Rodentia; family Dasyproctidae; genus Dasyprocta; species Dasyprocta punctata. The sequence goes on from RJWM01003453.1 coordinate 67,518, forward strand.
ATAAGAATGTGCATCCTGGTGCATTGATTAAGTGATATAGTATAAACACCTCACAAACCAAGGGTTTTTGGCCCAGTGTAGATGCCACGAGGTTGTCAGGCATTCAACATGTAGACAGCTGACCCTTCTTTAAGACCAAAAGAATTTTGTGTTACTACCATGTGACATATAAGGAGAATTTAAAATTGATTTTTGTTTCCTAAAGTCAAGAGATTTTACTCTGATAAAACTACCCTCCATGCGCCATGTGTTTGATTTGATTGTACAGCGGGCTCTAACCCGCATTTACAGCCTTCCCCTTGCTAACCTCCAGACCCACCTTAACATTCTTTCTTTCCCCTGACTGCTGTTACTGCTTTTGTGCCTTATGCTTCTCCCTGAATTCTTCATCTTTGGGCTTTCCCTGTTACTCCAACAGCCCCAGCCTAGGCTTAGGACTCCTTTCCAAACCACAGTCTGGCCTACTGCCCTCTTTTGTACTGCAGTGCTTTGTTTTGTTTCGTTTTGTTTTGTTTAATATTTTTTTCTTTCTAAATGAATTGCAAGTTCTTCAAGGCCATAGAGCTAGTTCTTATATGTATGTTTCCCTGTAAGATCTTTTATCAGTTTAGTAAGTCAATGCCCAATTTGTTTTTGCCCAAAAAAACCAAACCACAATAAATTTTCTGAGGGACATTGTGGCTTTTTGGCAAGAAATAACAATTCAAGCAGAAGTTGAACCCAGTCCTATGCACATTTAGAGAGCAATAGTTGGTTAAAGTATTTTACCTCTTTTTCAATCCTTAGACTGTGGAATATTAACACCTGGATTAAAATATCTCATCCATCTCTAGGACAAGGATTCTTTTGCAATGAGAAGGAGGAGATGTATATGAGAGAAAGCTGATGTTGAGTGTCGAATCACCCTAGCAGCTTACACCAGCTACTCAAAATGTTTTACTGAAGAAAAGATGGAAGAAAGGATAGAGGAATATTGGTTTAAGTCTTAATGTGAAATTTCTAAATAAGGAAGCAGTAGCTTAAGCTAAGAGGAAGTAATGTCTTACCCTACTGATAAAAGAAGGGAAGAGTTTAAGAGCAGGACCCTTATTTCTATAAGTTGCTTCCTGTGTGATGCTGGGCAGTTTATAGTTTTCTGAGACTAGTTCTCCTTATTTATAAAATGGAGATAACAAATAGAGAAATAATAAAGATGCTTAATAAATCACCTACTTGTATTTTTTAAAGTAAGCAAATTTACATAATGGATGAAAGGAACCTAAGTCCCCAGAAGAACTTCTGTCAGATCCTAAACCAAATATGTTCTATAACCATAATGCTCAAAAACTATCACCACAAAACTTTGTTGTTGTTGTGTTTATTTATTTATTTAGAGATAGGGTGTCTTGTGTAGGTTGATGACAAACTCCTGGGCTCAAGTGATCCTCCTGCCTCAGCCTCCCAAATAGCTGAAATTACAGGTGTACACCACCACACCCAGCTGTTTACTGCTTTTTAAATGTTCACATTCATCGTTCCTATCTGACAGAAGATTCTGACTATACAATTAACATTTTTCTGGTGATGCTTATCATCCAATTACAAAAGAATTTCACCTTGTTTCAAGAATAATTAAATGCAGGCAAAAATATTCTTTAAAAATTCACTAGCTCTTCTGCTGCTTTACCTTGCAGAATGAAAATCCTGTGTTTATTATATAACTAGCTCCTATGCAAACAATTAAAACCTGACATATGGTGGAGAAATTAAGATGCAAAGAAAGTTAAGACAGAGTATTTTTAAAGTTTCCTGCAGAGGCCATCTTCCTCTTTATTAGATGATTTAATGTACACCAGTAACATTTATGCCTTCGTCTTAGAAAGGGGACTTTCTCTCTCTTTCTGTCTCTCTCATCCTTAAAGAAGAACAATCATGGCAGAGCTCAATGAATACCCTACTTTTATATTTCTGAGAAATGGAAAAATTGCTTTTCTTAGTAATGTAAGAAACATGTAAGTCCTGAGAGCAAGCCACCACCTCAGCATTGTTCCTTCTTGTTTTTATGCTCCTAAATTAAAATGCATGTTTTAATTGCTGTGACTGTAATTTGTTCAGAAACGGTATAATTATGAGGCATGCTGAAGAGAGAAGGTGCATCACCCTTTTATTATCTTTCTCCATTTTTGTTTTAACCTTTTGTCTCAACCTTGGCTAGAATCTGAAGAGAAAGACTAGTGTACTCACTGCTTGCCGAAGAATTATGCTTAACCACTGCTTTTTCAATTTCTATTGAAGTGTATCTTACAGTATCCCAGCACTAAAGCTAGTTCTAGTGTAGGGTAAATACTGGAAACAATGAAGTTATGATAGTTTTAAAATTTGTTTTCTTTGCTGCCCAACTGATTTGGAAAATTTTATTACTTCCAATAGATTGACGGGCATATTTTCTCACAGCATTTTATATAAACTTTTTCAAATGCACATAAAAATTGGAAAAATTTTACAGGGAATACTAACATGTCCACTGTGCAGACTTTATCACTAACTTTTTAATACCTTCATCACATAGATTTGTAAGTGAGTTTTTCCTTTTGGGAGTCCTTAATGACACCTTACAGAGAGAATTAGTGTACTATTTACCTAGAGAAAAATAATTAGTTATCTCAGCTTTAGGCCACATGACAGAAAAGCAACCATCTGACTCTATTCTTAGGAGTAAAAATGGACTGAAAATAAATATGCTCCTACTTCCCTAAACCAGAGTGATTTGACAGTTGTGAAGTAACTACATCAGAACATTGTATCAAGTTTTATTTTGTCCTGGTTGAGTGAGCTTATTAGTGGGCTGTGAATGTCTACATTTTTCTCTTCTTTCTTAAGGCTCCACAAATGATTATGTTTCTTCTCTTCTTCAGAAACGGCCATCATTCAAGCAAATCATTTCAATTCTAGAGTCCATGTCAAATGATGCGAGCCTTCCTGGCCAGTGTAACTCATTCCTGCACAACAAGGCAGAGTGGAGGTGGGTAAGCCCTGGCGCCGCAGTCCTGGCCCCAGCTTCCAAGTCCGTCACTGGCCTCAGAGGAAGAGAACCTGAGGCCTAGATGACAGTCCTGATTCCTAAGTTGAGCACAAGAAAAAGAAAAAATTAAGATTTTGGAGCTCTAATAAGTCTTCCTTTTCATATGTAAGCAAGGAGGAGTGTTTCTCTTAAGTTTGTTACCTTAGGGTGTGCCTGAGTGTTTGGAAAAAAGGTTGAAATCATATCTTCTGAGACAAAAGATTACCAGACATTTCTTTGGCCCCTGTCCAGCAAGAGATAAAAATACTCTTTAGCCTTGATCTATGCAGAGCACTGAATCCACCAGTGCGAAAGGGTACGGAGACCATAAAAAACTTTTAAGAGAAAACTTTGGATGTTATAAATCCTATTAAAATGTGTTAAGTGTAATACAAACCTAGTAATGAGAGAATTCTGTGAGTGGAAAAAGTAAATGCAGGGTGAAACACTTAAGCCAGGTCACACGGTGCAGGAATATAAATAGCATGTTTGGGAGCTGACACTGTCCCCTCCCCTGACTCAGCAGAGTTTTTAAGTAATTTCATCTCTGCTCCTGGTCGCCTTGGCGGTAACATGAAGCCTTACGCCACCTGCTGATGGCAGATGAATACTGCACACACTTTGAAAGTCACGGGACATTTCTTTGGGCTTTCTGTTTGATTGGTGTTTTACAATAGCCTTATGTATTCTTATTCCTCTGGAATAACTACCCACAGCCAGTGAGTTTAATGAGTTTGTATTTAGGTATGCAAAATGAATTCAGTGAGTTCAAGTTTAGGTATGAGAGACTTTTGTCTGAGCTGAAATAATTAACAAAGCAGGGAAGCAATACTGTTTCCTGCAGTTAGAGTTTAGCATACATCTAATGAGACCACTCCCCTTTAAAATCTTTATGTAGGTTCTCATGGTACTTAAAGACCAAAATACTTCAGAAGACTCAGAAAACGTCTGGACTCTAGCCTCATTTTAAGAGCATTGTTCTACTGTCTGGTCTCTGGCCTTTGATCCCTCCATGGAAGCATACTTTTCCTTCACTCAGTCTTCTCTGTATAAAGCCATCCTGTCTCAGTCATGCACCAGCCTGACCCCACCCCAGCTCCTCTGGGCCATTCTGGCGGCAGCCCAGCTGAAACAAGGGTGTGGCCTCTGGCCTCAGGCCAGGCCTGTGTATCTGTGTCCTGTGCACTGCAGTTTTTGTGTCTCACTGGCTCAGATTTGAGAGGGGCAAACAGTCTCTTCTGTCCACTGCTGTCCCCATTGCAGCTAGGACAAGCCTTGCACACAGCAGCTACTCCCTAAACATACGGAGAAGGAATGAAGAAAATACCATAGTGGTAATAATGTAAAAGACATAGCACTCCTGTGAGGGAAGAGAGACATGTAAGTTAATTTGCTTGTGTCAACAAACATGCTTCCTCTGCTTTCATTCATAGATTTCTTGAACTTTTACTAGTGCAGAAGACACTGGTGCTGTGCTGGGCATGGAGCCTTAGCCTTGAGCCCAGCTATCCCAGTGTGCACGGCACCCTCCCAGCAGGAGTGTTTGGCATGTTCAATGTTAAGCCTCTAAATATAAGCACACAAATAACTAATCACTGTTTTGATACACATTATGGCAGAGAAGTACTGGATATCCTAGAGTATTAGCCATGGAATCTGATCTAGTCTGAAGATAGAATGAAAGGATTCCCCAAGGAAATGCTATTTGATCTGTTATCCAAAGGATTAGTGGATTTTAACATTAGTATTAATGCCCTTGAAATAGTAACAAAATCAGAAAACAAAGAGAACTTGGTAAATTTTATGTATAAAACTTTAAAGCCTTCCTTTATATGACTGAAAGCAGTACCCATGATGAATAAATTTCCAAGAGAAATGACATGCTCGTACAACTTTTTTTTTTCCATCTCTCAAGTCTTTTTGTCTCAGGACTCTATTACGTTCTTTTTTTTTTTTTTTTTGCATTCTTAAAAATTATTGAAGAACCCAAAGAACTTTTGTTTAAATGAGTTGTATCTGTCAATATTTACCACAATAGAAAAACAGAACTAATAAAAATAGAACTGAAGCCAGGCACAATGGTATATGACTGTAATCCTAGCTACTTGGGAGGCTGAAGCAAGATGAAAAGTTCAAGGCCAGCGTGGGCATCTTAGACTCTGTTTCAAAAAAAGGCTGCACATGCTTGACACCCTGGCTAGCATGATTGAGACCCTGAGTTCAATCCCCAGTGCTGGGAGAAAAAATGAGAAAAAAGATTTAAATATGCACTTATTGATTCATTTAAAAATAAATAAGAAACCAATTGTGATGGCTCATGCCTATAATCCCAGCACTTGGAATACTGAGGCAGGGGGATTGCCATGAGTTCAAGGCTAGCCTGAAATACATAGCAAGATCCTGTCAAAAAACAAAACTCAACAAGAAATTGTTTCTGGCATTCAGCCTATGGCTGTCACATGTCATGAACCCTCTGGAAAGAATGGGATTATAAAAGGAAATTCTGTCTTACTGGTATTGTAAAAACCAATTTGACCTCAAGAATACTCTGGAAACATTTCATGAGTCTCCAGTCCACACACTGAAAACCACTCTGATACAGTAACTATCTGTACATTACATTTTAATTAAAGTATCATACTAGGACATGACGAGGCATTTCATAAAAAGAGATGTACAATGGTTAATAAACATTAAAAATTCAACCTCACTTAACAATCAGACAAATACATAGGATCAGAATTTATCTTATCAGATGAGCAAATTTTACATTATGAAAAATATCCAGTGCTATAGGCTTTCCAGTGCATTGTTAGTAGGAAAATGCAGCTTTCTGAAAATTAGATGCCCTAGAAGTGTTCATATGATTTGTCCCAGAAATCCTATCACTATCATTTTATTCCTAAACAAATAAATGGGAAGGCTGTGTGAGAAATATGTGGGCATTTGTCCAGCCAAGCTTCGTTTGAATTGCACAACTAAAAATGGTATAAAGTACAAGAGGAATGGTTTTTAAAAATGACAATATCTCTGTACACAAAATAGTATAGAAAAGTTCATGATTACACAGATCTGCTAAATGACTTTTAAATAAAGGCTCTACTGTCTAATTTGTTTAGAATGATTCCATGTTTGTTAAATAAATGCATATTCATATGTATATGTCTGTGGACATAGGGGAAAATATGAAAGTCAGTTTTGTCACTGAGTAATGGGATTATTAAAGAATGTTTTTTATTTGTATACATTAAATCTGGATCAGTTGAATGACAAATTTAGTTTTTAAAATACTTCAAGGTGAAAACCAGGTGTGGTGGTGCACACCTGTAATTCCAGCTGCTCAGAAGGCTTAGGCAGGGGGATCACAAGTTTGGGCCTAGCCTGTGCAATACAACCAGACCCCATCTCAAACCAAACCAAACAAAAATACTTCAAGTTGGAAAATGAGGGGAAAAATTGGTAATAGAGTATGAGGGGAGAAAGAGGCAAATCCTTTTATATATTTTAGTGAAAGGCACTCCACTGCCCAAGGACCCCCTTTGTGGCTCTTTCATGAGCTGCTGGCCCTGCTCAAGAGCTGCAGAGAGAATGTATACTCTTACCTGAGCCAGAGAACCACAGCTTGGAAGCAGCAGGGCTGCTGTAAACAAACTTAGCAATTGGTTAAAAACATGGGGAGTAACATAGACTACATTTTAAAAAAAATAAACACAGTTACTGTTTATTAGGCTCCTACCAGATCCTTGCACTTCATTTAGATCATCTTTTAAAATTTCCATGGTAACTAATTGTCTCACAGATGTAAAAACTGAGGCCTACGTGGTTGGTCGCTTGCCTGAGATCATCCTGTACTGAAGGAGCCTGTAACGCTGTCCGGTGTCCAGGCACATGGACAAATATGCTGTGCAGACATATAATCCATGTTAAATATGCAGCACTCATTTAACTCGACTCATCTTTATCTATGAGGCATTTTGCAAGGCATAATCATTTTAGGCTATTCTTAAGGTAATAAGACTGTCTTACTTAAAAAAAAAAAAAGACTGTCTTACTTGATGTGCTGAGTGTTGAAAAGAAGGATGTGTTTTTATCAGATCATCTGGATCTTTCAGATGATGACATATTCAGACTACTCCCTGCTTTCTCCTAACTTGTATCTGGTGCCTAAAACCATGTGACTGGGATCCAAAGAATATTTTTGCAAACAAGAGTCACAGTGAAGTATGATTCCAATTCTGCCATGGTGTTTTTGGCAGATGATTGTTTTCTGAAAGAGCTTCCTCTACACATAGTCCAGATGGAATATCTATTTTTAGAAAATTAAATGATTCTGAAAATTCTTTTAAAACTAGATTACTAAAAATCACATAAACTACATTCTTCCCTTTGACCTACTTGGTGATAGGAAAGAAATTTAGTATCTGACATTTCTCTGTTCATCAGAACCTCAGCTTGATTCTCTCCATTGAGTTACAAGCATTAGGAGCAGAATCATGCCCTTCTGTTGGTCCTGTTTTCGGTCATCAGTCACCCATGTGACTGTCTACAACTCCATGGCAGTTTGCACTGAGGGAGCTACATGGGGCGTGATGGAGCGTTCAGATCTGTGTCTCTTGGCAAAATACTTTGTTGGTTGTATTTTTTTTTTTTTTTTGGTGACCAAAGTACTCTCATCATGATAGGCCTTCTTGAAAACAAAAAAACAGCAAAAAAAATAATCTCTCCCATTTGGATATTAGCACAATTATTTAATACAAACACAAGCTTTAGTATACTTGCGTATCATACAGCATGTATACACAATACTATATTGCTGCTTTTGCAAATTGATTTTTTTATTTCAAAGTAAATTTCTGTTTAAGAAAAGATGATAATTACAGTTTGTTGCTGGTTTTTAGCATAGGGAAAGTTGATGCTAGTTGAAATCAACCTCAGTTGGATTTGTTTTGAGAATAACTAAAATTTTCATCAGCTCAGACATTTAAACTATATTTTTAGAACAGAAAGGTTACATAAATGCATTGGTGAAGGCAGTTGATGCAAAGCAATGCTCCAGCAGAAGCAAAGGAAAAAGCAAGGGGAGCAGCCTGTGTGTCTCGGGTTTGGGTTCCACCCCTGATGGCAGAGAGCTCAGGTGCTTGGAGGCAGGTTGGACAGGCAGTGCCGGGAGCTGAGCTGGGGAGAGACAGACTGTGAGGAAGCCTTCTCGGTCAGTGTTTGTTTCTGTGCCACAGCTTTCGGCTGCCTTATTACCATTGATCTGCTTTCCAGAAGGGCTCAGAATCACAGAGGGCTCCCAGAGATGGAATTTGAGATGAGTCCTTGGGTTCAGTTACAAGTGAAGCAAAATGTGTTGGCTGTTTTCCCTGATTAGAAAGGACATCAGTGAGATCAGTCTTGCTGGCAGGACCATTGGGACTGGCTTGGCTGAGTGCCTCACAGACCGATGGTTCAGGCCACTGCCGTCTCATTTTACCAAGCATGCCCAGCTGCACGGCCTGCTTGCCACCCTCTGGCCCTCACTGACTAAAGACGGGGTATCCTTCTTTTGTTGAAACAGTTTACCTGAAAGTTTGCCATATCAATCCTCCCCCCACCAATCTTCCATTTGTTTATGGATGGATGTAATACTTTTGTCAGAAATAAATGATAGTATCAGAAGTAATTTGTCAAAAATAAATTTAAACTTTATGGTAACAGTCATAATTCTGAAAGACTGCTGCTTTAATCCCTTGTTTTTTAGGGACTTGTTATGCTTACTTTTGCCTCCCTTTCTCTGAGGAACTCCTCAGACAAGCAAGGGAGTGAAGCCTTGGGCCTGAATCCATTTCCGTCTCAGTAGATGTTCCCTGTGTTGGGCTTTGCCAATTAATACTTAGAACCATCTTGTTTTCATTCATTTAGTTCTCATCTGTGAGAGCATGAGAATAAGCCATCCACTTACTCTGATTTTCCCTGGAAATAAAAAGGCAGATTTTGGTTACATATGTTCATTAATTTAAATCTGGGAACTTCTCTCTTCCACACTCAAAATCCCAACCACGGCGATGCAGCGTATAATGCAGGTTTGTCTCAGTGGCACCTGGAAGCCAGATTTGGTGACCAATTCCTGCTTCTTCCTTCTCTTTCTCTGTGTACCTTTCTGGCCTTTCCTTCCCTCTCCCTCAGTCCCTGCCCCCTTAAACTTTCTCTCATTACTGTGGCCTACTAACACACTCTTCAGAAACTTAAGGTAACAGCTTCCAGTTCTCAGAGCATAAATGTGTACGTTACATCATAGCAGCTCTGAAGGAGAAAAAGGTTGTGTGATGCCACCTTCCCAGTGCCAGTTTCTGTGAAGGACAGGTTTCTGCCACTGGACATATTGTTCCAAGTGTGAAGCTGATTGCCCACAAAGATGAAGGAGGGAACTCCCTTCAAAAATTATTAGAGCTCCTGAGAGTTCCCCTGGCCAACAGTGTCCTGCACTTGACCAATTGTAAAAGCTACCTGGCTCAATCGTTAAATAATGGAAATTCCTGACCCAACACATTCTGCTGGACCATGACTCCAAGGAAGGGTCTTAGTTGTGTCTGATTTTCAACAAGCTGCCCAGGTAATTCCTAGGATTGAGCAAGTTTTAGACCTCTGACATGATGCAACCACCACCCCTTATAACCAAGGGAACTGAGGTTAATCAACTGATTTCTTGGGTGACTCGGCCACTAAGTAGGCTAAAATTACATCTCAATCACTTGCTGGTGATATATTGATCACCTAACCTAAATGTCATATTCCCATCCATAATTCAAAATTGTCTAGATGTCAGGGGGGTCTTTGTGGAAATAAGATGAGAATCTACATAGTAGTGCTTTGTAAACTGTGAAGGGCTAAGTAAATATAAGCATGTACTGAAGAGCCAACCCAGGATACCAGCTCAATAGTTGCACTGCATTCCAGCCGCTCTTCAGTAATGCATTGTTGAAGTACTTTGAGCTTGTTGTTCCAAACTAGAAACTACCACTTGATTTTTGAGAATGTGAAAGATCCCTGCTGGCCATTTCCTGGTCAGTTTCAAAGCCTGTATGTGTTAACTAGTCTTTTACTCTGATTAGCTTTTGGATGGACCCATTGAGCATCCATGGTCGCTTCAGTAGATTTGAGACTTAAACCAGTTATCCCTGCACAGGTGCGAAATTGAGGCAACCCTTGAGCGGCTAAAGAAGCTAGAACGTGATCTCAGCTTTAAAGAGCAAGAGCTCAAAGAACGGGAAAGACGGCTAAAGATGTGGGAGCAGAAGTTGACAGAACAGTCCAACACCCCGGTAAGTACCTTTCCGCTCGGGCTTTCCCACGCTGCACGTAGAGCAGTGGCTGAGCATGGCAGCCAGGCACCCCTCCTCCCGCCTTCCGCCTGCATTTGTAGCAAGTAGTGTAAATGATCAAAATGTCAGAAGTGTAGCGGAAAAAGCTTATCCTACTTCTGCCTGTTTCCTTAAGAACTCTCATTCTCTCAGTGTGTTTGCGTATTAGGATTACAAAAACAAAATCCCATGCGTTTTCACACCATCTGTTAGATTCCCAGAACATGTGCCTAAGTGCTGATTAACTTTTTAGTCCGTCAGTAATTAATAACTATAACACCAAGGCAGCCTTTGATGTGTCAGAAATTACCACGTTTTCCTTCTAAAACAGAGCCAGCCAGATGATATATAAATGACAGGCCTTACTGTTTCTTACTTGATTTGGTGTTATGATTACGGGCAGCGAAAATCAGGGAAAAGATTTCTCTTCAAACAAGTTTCCAGTATGTTCCACATCTAGGAAGGCTTGTTTGTTTCCCAAGTCTTATAGTTAGAGGAATATAAAAATTCTTTTTAAGGGTCTCGCTATTTATACACTAATCTTGAGTTTACATGCTGACATGATACATTAAAATCAAATTCAATTTCAGCATTCTTCCTATTTTAAAAGACTTATTTTCAGAAATCAAGTCTAAATTTATCATTGACTTTCCCAGGGTTTTTAATGGGCAATATTTGTGCACTTAAAATCACAACTAATGGTAGATTAAAATAAACATACATATTAAATTCATTTTTATAGTTGCTATGACAATTATACCAAAGGAAAAAACCCTTAGTTTGGGACCTCCAAAGAACTTTCTTTAAAAGTCTTACTCTCTGTTAAGTGGCTAATGCCCATTTGCAAAGTATTTTCCAGTGTGTAAAGAATAAAATAGTTTGTGTCTTTTTCTAAGTTGTTTGGGGAAGCAACTTGATATTAAAAAAGAGAAAAAAAAATGAAGTTAAATGTTCATTATCAGATTTAACGTTTTTTAAAATGACTGGTTATCCAGGGAATCCCAAAATAAGGATTCAGTTGCCAGGACTATTGTAGGACATTCTGTAAGTTCTGTGAATCTAGGTTGGCTCCCGAGAGGGTAGTGCAGTTTCCTGTGCAGGTTGAATCAGTGCCAGCAGGCTGGCTGAGAAAACTGTTGCCGGGTCTGCATGGAGCCCTGCTTCTCCCAGGCTGCAGAGGGGCAGAAGCAAATTCAGCCTTATCCTTATGGCACATCCTTGGAAGTCTGAGAAGTTTCTTGTTTTGTTTTTTAAATGCATTGAAATCTTTTGCTATAAAGCACTGCATGGCTTGACTCTAAATGTAGTATTGTTAGAAAAACTTTAAACCACCTATTAGTGTATGCTTTAGAACCTTTCTTTGGTTTATTGTCATCAGTTCTGCTAAGAAATTATGGGCTGCCTTGCACACGTTTTTGCTATTCAGTGGTAACATAGTTGTATAATAAATAATAAAACACTGTGAGTGCTCAGTAGGTTGTCTGCTTGCGTTTTAACTCCAGAAAACTTTGTGTAAAGGGCTGCTCTGAGGGCTGCAGCGAACAATGGACAGCATGAAGCACAGGCTCAATGAGATTTTCTTCCCTTTTTTACTTATGAGGCCTAAGTTTTCTTTTTTTATAGCACTTGCTTTTAATGTCTTCTCTGCCTAGAGCTGGTATTTCTGAAGGAAAGAAAGTTTATGTTCAGGTATTTTATAAGTAGATGTTTTCTTTTATCTTCACTTCAATTTCTAGCCAGCTTCAAATGAGATTACTGAAAGATAAAAATCAGTCTTCTAAAAAGAAAGTGGCTGGAGGCTTAGGTTTTCTTTATGTTGCCCTTTCTTAATTAGAAGTGTAATACTTATGTAACTTCTTAAAAATTATGCTTTTGAATTGATTCAAAGATACTTTTCTTTCTTAAAACTAAAATGTTAAAAATATTTGGAAGATAAGTTCTCCATACATAATTAGGAATAATGTTTATTTTTTAGTTATTGTTGTAGCTTGCTATAAATATTTTAGAAATAGTTAGTACCTAGCACAATAGGAGGAAGGACCTCTGAAATAATTAAATAAGCAACCATAGAAAACAAAGTCCAGAAAGTTGGCTACAATGAAATACGATCCTGTTCCCAATATTCCAGGATCAAAACCAGTGGTTTTTTTTTTTCTTCTATATACCTGGTACTTCTTAGCTGAATTAAACAAAGTTGTTGCTCTAATGACTTCAGAAGTCTTCCTAATAGAATGAGCTGTTAAAAAAAAAATTCAGCTCCAACTTAATTTTAAAAATTAGGAAATTGGTACTGTTTGGTAGCTTTATGCCCAGAATGTAAAGGTTGTTCTATTACAGTATCGTAAATTCATTCATAGTGAACCACGTCAAAAATATACCTTAAGTTACTTGTTTCTCAAAAGAAGAGGCACTAACATTTTTCATATCCTAGTTTTACCCCTGAAATGAATATAACCAAATATTCATGAAACTAGGTTGGCTGATCAAAATAATTACATAAAATAAGAAAATAAACATTTATCATCACAGTGAGGAAGAGAACTCTTAGGGAAAAGTTCTAAAAAAAACAAGGAAACCTGAGTATTAGGATAACGGTAGCAATCTAAATAATTTCTCTCAGTTTTCACATGTGTTTACATATTTATGTATAAAAGACACAATTTAAAATCTGTTCTCAAGTGAATTATTTTATAATTTGAATAAAAGCTATTACATCATATCTGGCTGTAATAAATAATAGATGGACACATCTATTTTTCTAGGCTGATTTTTAGAGCATATTGAGAATCCTAGTCTAGTTTTAAAATGTAGTTTACCACCCAAATTTCTGCAGAACTGTATTGACACCTGAACTGTTTTTATGCTTCCTCTGGGCTTTTCTTCCTGGTATAGGCATTTCTTAATTTTTGAGATTTATTCTCTGCTTCATTTCTTCTTCTTTAAAAAAAATACAGTGATTAACTAAATATTTCTGTGTGAAAGTGAAATTGGGGAAAATTAAGAGAAATTCTGAAAATGATTTTAAACTTAAAACTTGTACCTTCTTGTCCATTTGGAATTTGGCTTGCTATAGTGCTTCACAGACTTTTGGATAAGATTTATTCTGTCATTCATAAATTATGGCAAATACACTAGAGCCAAATCTGCCATTAAATAAGTTCTCACAAATAATTCCCTATGTTCATGTATTTCACTAATCACTTACCTCCTGTGTAGTGCCAACTAATTTTGTGGTATCTATTCCCCTTATTTAAATTGGTCCTAATTTCTCTTTTTACTTCTGTCCTTTCTTCCCTTTTGATAGCTTCTCTTGCCTCTTGCTGCAAGAATGTCTGAGGAGTCTTACTTTGAATCTAAAACAGAGGAATCAAACAGTGCAGAGATGTCATGTCAGATCACAGCAGCAAGTAACGGGGAGGGACATGGCATGAACCCAGGTCTGCAGGCCATGATGCTGATGGGCTTTGGGGATATCTTCTCAATGAACAAAGCAGGAGCGGTGCTGCATTCTGGGATGCAGATAAACATGCAAGCCAAGCAGAATTCTTCCAAAACAACATCTAAGAGAAGGGGAAAGAAAGTCAACATGGCCTTGGGGTTCAGTGATTTTGACTTGTCAGAAGGTGATGATGACGATGATGATGGTGAGGAGGAGAATGACATGGATAATAATAGTGAATGAAAGGAGAAAGCAAATGAATAAAATTGGAAATGTTCAGAAAAAATAAAAGAAACTTGTTATCTCAGTCTGTACAAAAAATAGTTAAGGAGGCAGAAAACCAAGCACTGCATTTTTAGGTCAATTATATTTACAGGACAGTCATTTACTTTTGACTTATTTTTGCTCACAGAAAAGTGGGGCAGTGTGATTAAGCCAAAGGTGTATTTATGAATCAGCAAATGTGGTGCCTGATTATAGAAATTTCTAATTCTATATACAGTGTAGTAGTATAGTAGTTTAATGACTTTCTGGGGTTTTCTTCTTAATGAATATTTTATAATTTGTATTTGACTTTATTTTATTACCTTTATACAGCTGGTTAAGAAAACCTACACTTTGAACAAGCACCTTTCACTCCTAATTCTTCTTTGACACTTGATTCTTCTGTAATATACTATATTTTTTCTCAAGACAATACATTGTAATGTCAGAAATGATTGATAGTGACTACAAAATCCAGCCACAAGAAAATGAGATAAAGGGTTATAACAAAGTGCTTCTTCAGAAAAAACCTAAAATGCCAAGAATTTTTCCATACTAAATAGCACAGCTACTTAAAGTAAAACCCCAGAGGTGTCCTCAGTAGTACATTTCAAGGAGGAAGACTAATTTGAAGCCAACAGCAGAAGCCACAAGCTTGCATACTGGTGCTAGTCCTGGAAGCTTCTTAACACCCACACTGTCGTCCAGGGCTTAGAGTGTACTTTACACACAGAGACACATGGTCTCTGCATGTCCAGTGAGGGCGTGCTGTATGCTTGTTTCGTTTCTTTGTTTTCCACCAATGCATAATAATCCTGCATTCTGAATGTAAATATGCATCTCTTAAGGAGGAAATTAAATATTGTAAAAAGAATAGAAAAGATACTTCATCCTTACTTAGGCAAAAGCTCACTGTGAAGGGTCCTTTCTGTATCAGATCTAGGTTTCCAGAATTGTCCTTTTTTAACCCTGCTTGGTGATGCGAGTGTTTTAGAAAAATAGGTGTGGGTGCTACTCTGAAGCCCTGGCTACCCAGAATATTCTCCAAATGCTATCATATGTTTGTCAAAACTTGTTTAAACTATGACACATAGTTTTTAAAATGGCAATTAGTTAAAAAGGCAAAAGAACAAAGACCTTTTTCTTTCAGTCTGACCTGAAAAGCAGTGTCGTTTGACTCAAGCTAAAATAGTTTGGGTGGCTCTTTATGTGGAAGTTTTAAGAAAGGATATCACAGATGTTTCTAATACTATATCTGAGTATATCTTATCAGAAAAAATTGTTTGGAATTTGAAATATAATTTGCTTCTAATCCCTGCTGAAAGCTGAAAAACACCATCAAATGATGGGGAGAAATAACTAGTACTAGGTTCTAGTTTCTGCTTTGCTGTGCAGTTTTAGGAAAGTTTAATCATCATGATTCTGTTTGTTTATCATTAACATGGGAATAATGATAACCTACTTCAGAGCACTGTCTTAAGAATTATAAGAAATTACATGAGAAGCACTTAGCATAGTATCAGGCCCATGGTGAGTAGCCAGTTAATGTCAGCTGCTATTGTTCCAGTGAAAAGGCACTGAACAATAAGTGGCTTCCATACCCTTCTAGAAAACTAAACTATCAGTTTCTAGTGATACTTGCTTAGGCTAAAATGAAATTAAAAGTGTAAAGCTTCCAGTAAAGATAAAGCAAACATTATTAGGGTGTAAGCTGTACAAATAGATTTAATCCAATTGCTCTTTGGAAACTGTGAGCCCTAGCCAGGTGCACCTGGTGTGAGGTGTTGCAGGCTGCCACCACCCACAGGCTGAGTAAACACGGAACGAGCCCATAAACCTTTGCCCTGGAAGATGGGTCCCCCTCATAGTTACTCTGCTTTATTCCTCTATCTGTGTATGCATAGATCTGCATACATGTGCACATACATGGGCAGCCTGTGCTCAGACAGAAGTACTCCCTGACCTCAGCCAGCCACTGAAGCAGAAAAATGGTGGAGAAGAGTGGATGGAATGACTTTCACTACCCACTTCCCAGCAGGTCCTGACCAGGGGCTCTGAGGAGGAAAGCAGAAGGTACAGGGCTCTAAAGTCTCTTGCACATCTTCTAGGCAAAGCTAAAGTCATTCATTCAGCTGGTACTCACTGAGCCTCTCTATGCTAGTACTGTTCTAGGAGCAGCTAGATGAAAATCTTGGCATTGGTGGAGGTTACATGTTAGTGAGAGGAGTTCAGCAATCAACAAAGTGCATCATATAATATGTTAATGTCCACTAAGTGCTTGCGAAGCAGGAAGGGACAATAAGGCCAGAGGGGGAGTGTGGAGGTTTTTAGTGTGGTCAAGAAAGGGCCCATTGCTGGTCACACTGAAGCAAAACTAGAAGGCTTGAGGATCTCAGCAGGTGGCAGGATCTTTGCACTTTATGTCAGAATGTGATTCTTGCCTCTCACTTAGGAGTAATCAGGCATAGACTTAGAACATTTAACCAGAATGAAAATGGTATCTTAATACTTACATATAAACCCATATGATTATATATAAAGTGTTGGTGCACTAAAAGTAGCCAAATAGGGCTGAAAGAGGAAAGTTACAAAACTGTACCCAGACCTAGGTGTACCATTACTGAGGTAAGATTTCTCTTCTCTCTTAATTGCTACTGTTTTCCTCAACAATATTCCCAAAATGTTCATAACCTGGCATTCTGCCATGAAGAAACCGCAAGGATTTAGGGTACAGCAGAGCTGGCCCCCATGAGGAGGTTACAGTTGTTCTCCGCCTGGAATTGTGTGTTTGGCATTGGCTGTTTTACTTTCTGTTCCAAATCAGTGTCCTTGTAATAGTTTGAAAAAATGGTAAAACATCCCTGAAATACAAATCATGCAAACAGAATTTTATATTTTTGCTGTATCTGTGAAGATTATTTAGAAGACTTTATATTAATCTTATTAATTTAAAAAATGTCCATTATTGCAGAATTTCTGATTATATTAATTGTGCAGTTTCTAATTCACTTTACACATTAGTTTTTCAAATGGCAAATTATCAGTGTTAGATTTAGTTCCAATTACTTGACTTACAAAAATGTACATTTCAAAAGAGAAGAGTAAAAGAAACACTGAGAAATTTAAAGATTCAAGATGACGATTGAAATGCCAGATTATGGTAATAATTATGAGTCATGCAGTTGAAACTACCACTCTTCGTCTCTTTGCTCAGAAAATTGAGTATGTAAAATTTGATGACGCCGTACTAGGGCTCCTCAACTGGCATAGTGTCATCACCTAATGTTATCTGGGGGTGCCGGGGCACATTTTCAGTTATCACAGTGAGCAGGGCAGCATTTAGTGCCACTGCTAAGACCTGACATCCTGCATGGCAGGGACAGTCTCACCTTGTGATGAATTCCATCCTATAGACTACTAACCTTGTCTCTTCTCCACTGAGAAATGTGTTACACCTGGCAGTTTTAGAGTTCCACCTCAGTTTTTCTCCCCAAACAAAATTACCCAAGCCAGAACAAAACCAAAATACCTTTTTGGAACTACAGCTGTGCGATCTGAGTTTTGTAAGTTTATGCCTTTATCTCAGATCATCAGTTGTGAGAAAATGGCTTCTTCCCCCTTAAGAGTGCTGTCGGCCGCTTTATGAAATAGCCAGATTCATCTTGCGAGGGGGTGTCACTCTCCCATTACAATGATTCCACGATGTATGAAGAGAGAAAAATCACACTGAGGTAGCTATGGTTCTGCAAAACAGTCAGGTTAATTAAAAGCCTCCTTTGCTAACAGCTGTCTTATTAAAGTAAAATCTCATTTTAATATTTCACATAAAAAACCAGTGAGAAGAGGATGAAGGCACATAGCACACAATGTTTGATGCTATGATATATTGAGGGCTGAATTTTTAACCAGTGAGTCTTTTAAATGTGCAGTGGGTTTGTTAGACCTTAACACAGCTCAGGTATTTAAACTTGATCCCTATCAAAATAAAACAAGTTGGGGCATTGGGTGAGGATTTAGAAGAGATCCAGAATGACTTCTCTTAGTAAGGTATTGCTATGTATATAACTTAATTTTTCATTGAAGTGGTAAGAATTTTATGAAAGACAGCTTTAAAACTTGGTCTGAGTTAAATATTGATACTCTTTTTTTTTAATTTTCATTACACTAGCCTTGTGTAAAACTAGTAGTCTCACCATACCACATACATGATAGAGCATAAGTTTTCTATAATCAGGCACCTTTTGAATTTGAGTAAGATGGTTTCTTTTTAGATTTTAAGCATCGCCAGACAGACTTTGCTCTATTCTAACTCCAGCATAGCCTAATAGCATTAAATGCAGCATTTCTATGATGAAAAATGAGTGTTTGCCAGGAAACGGGAATAGCCATGTTTTCTGAGACCTTGACTTCATATGCACTCTTTTGCTTTTGAGGAGCTTTCTGGCATGTGATTATTTACTTCAGAACTAGAATTTCAGGCACTTACATTAATTCTTTTATACTGTGTGCAGAACTGTATATCTTTTTAATATCAGATATAATACACTGCACATATTGCCTTTGCACTTTTAAAATTTTGTGTTAAATAATAGAAAATATTTGTATTCTTTGGGTGTGAGCTTTGAATAGATGGCATTATCACTTTATTTTTTTTAAACAAAAACCTTCTCTCAGTTATTCTATTGCAATGTTATTTTGAGCAAGTCCTATGCCAAGTATCATGTATAATGTTTGTATGGAACATTAAATTTTACTCCTGTGTGCTAAGACTACTCAGTTACTGACTTCATATTGGAATTTGATATTCCAGCTCAGAGTCCACAATGTATTCAGAAATCCAAGTTGGTGTCGTACATTTCATTTTGATGTGAACTTTGCTTTCTTTTGTTCTAAGACTCCATTTTGCAATAAACGTTTTGACAGTAAATTCCTTTGTTATGTGTTGCTGTGTATATAAAATCTTTGTTAGATTGAACCTGCAACATCCTTTGAAGGAATCCTTGTCACACACATACACGTGAGTGTTACCTTTCCTTTCCCGAAGTCAGTTGGAGTGTAAATAACGAATTTGTAAAGTGATGGGGCAGTCATGAGAGATATTTTTTAATCCCCAAAGAAAGACAGAAAGGCTTACAACTCATCCTACAGCAGATACACTGATATGTTAACAAGGCACAGAAACATAAAAGAAATGGTGAGCCACTTTGTGGCTGGAGATCATTAACTCTTATCCCTGTCTTGCCAAATCCAAACCGTCTTGCAGCAGTGCCTGGCTCCAGCCTTCTTCTCACTGATCTTTATAAGCACCGTGCAGAGAATTCTGCAGGAGTGAGTATCAGATTGAGTCCAGTGTCTTTCCCTTAATGTCATGTTGATGACCCATCTGCAGAGTGCAAGAACTCTTTTCTCCTTTTGACATTAAAGCCAAGGATGTTGGTTTCATTTGCAGCCTTCATTTTATTCAAGAAATAGTTGTTTCTCAATTTTGTTTGGCACAACATTTGGAAATCATATAAAAATCAAAACACCATACACACCCCATTTCCTGTCAAAGCCAGCCTTGATGCAGAGAAATATTTCTGTAATGCAGTCTGATGTTTCTTGAACTAATCAAAAAGTTCCTCGTTTCATATTTTTGCCTGTCATGGGAGAAGGGAATGACATGTTTCTGCAGCTGTATCCAGCTTTCCTGTGAGGAAATAAAAGTTGTCATGTATTTTCTTTGATCGAGTTCAGCTTTAGCTTTGATTCCTCAAGTCTTTCTCCTTGCCACATTGTTAAAGCAGGTGCATGTGTTGGATGATTCTTACATATCTCAGGTGTTTCAGAGGAGGAAGGGGCAATCCTGTGGGAATCAAGGCACGTGGGGTAGCAGAGTATTCATAGAATGATACTGATTTAAGCATATGCTTTATATCCTTGCAACTTGACTATACTACTCAAACTCTACACATTTATATTAACTAGCAGAATTTTTAAAAACTAGGGACTCCCCCATCCCCAAGTCTGCTTCATTTCCCCTTCTTCCTCCAACATGAGCTCACTGCATCCTGTGCTCCAATTAGGTGAACATGCCGTGTCCATCCTCCTCCTCTCCTTCCTTCTACCATTGCCAGTGGTTTGCCTTGAATCTTCCCTTCGCCTGGAATCACGCCTCCTCCTAGCCCTGCAGTACCCAGCTCAAGCCACTTATGCCTTCCATATCTCCATGCCTTATTATGGAACACTTTGTGAATATATCAGGCTTTGTATACCCATACCCATTGAACTCTTTGCCAGAGAAGTTAGCGTTATAGTATGTGTACTCGTTGATTTTTTCATTCTATAAAACAATTCAGCAACATGCCTGGCACTGAGTAAACCACGATGAAGGCTGCCTTGGACTCCCCTGTGTATAATCCACACCTGTTTCACAAAAGCTCCTTGAAAGGGCTGTACCTTTCCTAGCAGAGTTTTGAGTATGTGAGTACAAAATAAATAGAGATTAGAAAGATTGACTCAGCCACCCTCTGATCATTACAGTAAGAGTAAAAACAACCAAATTCACCTCTTTTTTAAGTCACCCACCAAAAACCATTATTGGTAACAGAGATTGAATGATACTTTAACATACTATCTCATAAGTGCCCCAAACATTTAAGCAACTTAAAAAACTAGCCAAAACTCATGACTGTGCCAAACTCTAATTGTAGCCATAGAACACACAGTCTTTATTTGAAGTATGTAAGCAGGTATCATTAGTCTGTGGCCATGGGGCATCCACTGGAATGAGAAGCTCTTCGGCTGTGAAGATGGTTCGGGCTGAGTGCGCCGCACAGGCTGCATTCCTGTTAGTGCACCTGGCGGGGGGCTGTTTTAGGCTGTGTTAGGGTGACTCCACCAGGGCTTCTTAGGACAATTCCAGCTCCATGTGTCCGTCCTCCGTGGGTCCCCAAACTTGATTTTACAAATGTAGTACAATTGAGATATTTAAATACTTAGAAATCCCCCTGTGAAGAAAAGGCATAATAAATCATCTGGTTACCAAGGGGTTGGTTTGGAATTTTCATTGATAAACGAACCTCATATTATGGACTGAGAATTCTGAAGAAAGTCCTGGTGCCTGGCTAATGTCAGAAATTTCCTGACTACCACAACCCTATTATGGGATGTAAGACCATTCTTGGTGTGCCAAGGACCAAGAGAAGAATATACCAAGTTGTGCAAAGTCCTGCCTGGAACAGCTCACAAAGTACAATAGCTGTGCATTATTGGCTTCTGGAGTCAAAATCCTTGGAGCGCTGAGAACTTCTTAGAGGCAGGGAAATTCTTTCCCAATCTTCCAACCTGCAGGAGGAACCAAGCCAGAGCAGCACTTGAGAGCTAAGGCACCCCAGAGGATAAACCAAAAAGACAAGGATAATATTACTCTCTTTTTCATTTCATTCGTATTTCCCACGCAGCTGCTGCCTTCCTTTGAGATTAGTGCATGGACTGAAGACGACGTGGTAAGCTGCTTCTGTTGATGCCTCATTGGGCCTGGGCAGGTATTTCAGACATTTGTCTACAAGTTTAAAGTGCAGCTAGAAGGATTTAGGCCATAGGAAAATCTAACTAGCAGAAGTTGACAAATTCTATTATTTTCTGGTTTCAGTAATGGTTGCAAACTCAACAGCAATGTAGGTATCTCCTCCAATCTTGTAAAAGTATCCCACCTTCCTGTTGATTCTAAAAGTACTCCAGAATACAATAAAAAAAAAAAAGCAATAACAAAACAAAACCAAATGATTAGGAAACCAAATGAACAAACTTGAAAAATAAATTGATCTTAAACTTTCCTAAAAACCCAGGCATGGACTGAGCCATGGTGAAGAAAAATCTGCTAAAGGCAGTGCTGGGCTGGGGTTGCCCTGCGTGTCCTTCCTGCTTAGGCCTGCACACAATGTGACCGCATCACACTGGCCGTCCTTAAGCCTCTCACAGGAGGAATAGCCACACTGCTCCCAGGCATCCTCTGCTGCCATAGCCAGAGGAGTTCTGTGTGGCTAGGAAGATGTGGGCAGATACTTGAGTTCGAAAAAGTCTTACACTCCATACTCTGGGTAGAAGCCTTGAAGAACAACGTTCCTCCTTAGCTGGTTACATCTCCATGTCCGTTTCCTAAGTGATAAGACAGACTTGAGAATTCCTGATCAGAGACCACAGGGACTTATGCCTGTTCAGGTCCAATTTACAAGCTCAAGAGTATCATAAAATGAAGAAAATTAAGATGGAACATTAGCTTAGCAGGGACAGGCCCCACCCCAGGGAACACACTACTAGCAACTCTTCAGAAGGTCGGTTTATTTAATTCAGCTGGGTCTGTGAGCCGGGGCCTTCCCCTCTGTGCCCTTTGCATGCTGGTGATGGAAAACCTCTTTGGCTTCTGCAGTGTGAGAAACCTGGCACCAGTTGCCGGTTTCTTCCCATTCACTGATCCCCAGTAATCCCAACTTTCCTGCCAGCCCTGCCTACCATGGAAAGAGGACTTAAGTTCTCCTTTATTCCCAGGCCTGCACACAGTCCCTTTATCCCCTGCCAAAAAGTTGACTCACCTCCTTTGAAAAGAAATTGTTTTAAAATCACTGAGTTCCAACAGTTACTTTTAGTTTTGGCTCTGAGGTGGAGTGGCTTCCAGGGTATTTAAGTAAAATTCCAGGGTCAAAGGCTCCCCAGAGAGAGGGGCTGAGTCCAGCCTCCTGTCTGCATGGCTTCACCCAACATGGAGGCCCCTGCAAGCAGGCACCAAGTGAAATCCAAAGACTAAAGGTCACTGGGTCCAAGTACACAGCAAGCTCCATGCTTGGACTTATCCAGACCCATGTGGCTGTGTCGTGACCAGACAGGCCTGGAACAGAGAGCTCATTCTCTGTCCACTGCTTTGTAGTCCTTGTTATTCATACAGTTTCTGAAACCACTGCCCCTGGGCAATCTAGGGACCATTGGCACTAGCGGGGGAAATCACTGTAAGAACCCTCTTGAAAAGATTTTAAAATACCCACCAGGGAAATCCTTCAACTGTCCACGGCCTCCAAAGGAAGAAATGTCTCCAATTTGAAAGCTTGAGTTTTAAAACTACGAACAGAGCTTCTTTCCTCTTCCCTTTGTGGCTTAGCCAGGAATTAGAGACATGTCACGTACTGAAAACTGTGTTTAACTATTAAGAATGGCCACTATGTGTCAATCCTCCAAACCATATATGTCCTCTCTTCACAGTATTTTTGGGTTCAGCAGCTCGTCAGAAAAGGCAAGTGGCATAAGTTACATTCTTACGCATGGAGTTAACTTTGTTGGGGGTGTGGTGGAGTCTTATTTCCTTCTGCCTTCTCCTTACCCTGCCAGGTGACTCCTCGGTGGAGATGAGTGGCTACGCAAGCCTGTTTAAGGACAACAACATCACGGGCAAGCGGCTGCTGCTTCTGGACGAAGAAGACTTGAAAGATATGGGCATTGTCTCCAAAGGACATATCATTCATTTTAAGGTAGGGTATCCTATCAACACACTGTGTCTTTGCTGAGCACCTATGGTGTGCTTCGCTCTCCAAGCTGCCCCTTCCCCAGTAAGGTACATGGAGGGACGTGCACAGGAAAAGTAATACAAAAATTAAATTTACAAAGCCACACCTTCACAAAGGCTCTGCCAACATGTCACCTAATTTCCCTTTCCTTAGATAGAGCTACTTACACTGACTTTTCTAGAGAAATCTCATTAAATCCAAAGAGAACCTATTTACCTCATTCCATAGCCCTCAGAGCCCTGGGAGAAACATCTTTATGGTTCCTCAGTGTCCTTTGGACAATGGCTTGGCACTAAACCTCCAGAGACATCTCCAAGACAGAAAGCAGGACTTTTTCCTTCCTACAAAATAGGCAAGAAAACCCATGCATCAACCAACACCCCAAAGACTGGCAGAGAGTTTAAGCTCAGCCTCTGTGGTGGGCACATCCATCCTGTAGAGCTCTACTGGTGTAAATGGGCCACTGTGGGAAAAATTATTTTCTTCAGTATAGAGAAGTTTTGGAGTTCCAAAAGGGAAACTTTGTAAGTCTTGCCCTATTTGACACAGATGCCAAATAAGATGCTGTCTACTTCTCTTCCCTCTACTGTCTTTGAAAAAGGACCAACATCCCTTCAGGAGCAATTAGGGGAGGGAGGAGCCAGCTGTGATACTTCACCAAACCATAAGCGATTGAAATACTCCTTGACTTGGCTGGAGGCAACCAGCATGCACCTCCAGATTCCAGACTTACTGTTTATTGCTCAGTAAATTCATGAATACATACTAATTGCAAGGCTGGGCTGTGAAGACTGAAAAGACCATCCTTCCCTTAAGGAATTACTATCCCAGAGAAGACACAGAGCACGTGCACACAACTTCCCACAGGCGTTTGAAAGAAAAGGGCAATTCACAACCCGCTCGGGAAATGGAAGGGGGAAACCTTGTGGAGTGGAGAACTCGATCTTAAAGCAAGGACAGAGTTTGGAAAGGAGAGAATAAGCAGTTAAGAGAGAAACGGAGGAGAGTGGAAAGGAACAGAACGTTACTGCTGCATTAAGAGGCTCCAGGGCAGGGTGGGGTGGGGCAGGGGGTAGGGAGCAGATCTTACCACAGCTAGAGCATCAGGAAAACAGGGTCCTGTCCCAGATTCTTCCACCTGCAGGCCAGAGGTCTGGAACCTGAGCAGAGCTGGAGAGTACTAAGAATTGATGTGTTTAAACTTTGCATCTGGAAATTTCATTTATTTATTTATTTATTCATTTATTTATTTATCTTTTTGAGACAGGGTCTCACTATGCAGTTTGTACTGGCCATGTGCTCACTTTGTAGCCCAGGCTGGTCTCAAACTTGCAGCAATCCTCTAGCCTCAGCCTCCTGAGTGCTGGGATTACAGGCGTGCACCACCACACCTAGCTGCATCTTGAAATTTTAAAGCAAATTGATTTTGAAAAACCAGTTAGGAAGTTGTAAGAGTGATAAGGCCCAACTCACGTTGCAGGAAAGTGACAGAGAGCAGGGGAGGAGGCCACAGAGGAGGGAGGAGGCCAAGAGCAAGTTTGCAGGTCCTGAGCAGGGACAGTGACGGGAGCCTTGAAATATGAGGCTTGGTGAAGGAAGCCAGACACACACAGCACATTTGCCCTCCATTTATATGAAATGCCCAGAGTAGATGAATCCACAGAGACAGAAGGCAATAGGGAGTGGCTGCTTACTACCTACAGAGTCCCCTTTGGGGGGCGACAAATATCTGGGGACATGTTTTAGTGGGAATAGTTGCATAACACTGTTGAAAGTCCTAACTGCCACTGGGGTGCAGTGTCAAAGTGGTTATTTTATGTTGCGTGAATTACTATTAAAAATAATAGTAATAAAAAGAAGGATGGCACTCCTGATCAGGGCCAGTCCTCTTACCCTGGGACTCTGCTGTCTCTGATAAACAGTGTTCCCTCAGGAAGGTCAGAGGAGCCTGGGCAGCAGAGAGAGAAGAGGAAGAGAAGAGTATGAATGAGTCCAGGAGTGAGAGAAAAGGAGAGAGAACTGTAAGATAAAGACAGTGATCCAAAAGGGAGAAAGAACTGTAAGATAAAGACAGTGATCCAAAAGGTCCCATGCTACAGAGAAGCCAAGAAATATGCACTGAGAAAACACCAGGTGGCCAGCAGCATTTGGACTGCCCATATGGGGACAGGGTGGTGTGGGGCCCCATGACCCAGGGGGTTCAGCCTGAGCTCCAGAGGAAGCGGGTGGCCAGTATGGTTAGGGGGCAAAGACTGCCACAAGTTCCTTCCTGAATTCGCTTGTGCACATAATACACAGGGGCCGCTGTCTCAAATGCAGCCTGCCACCTTACTGCCACTGCCAGGCTGCTGGTTAAACTCATGGGAGCATGGGTATTTCTGCCAAGCTCCTGTGAGAGGGAAAGATGCAGGGAAAAGATCACGGAGACTTGCTCTAGAAAGCCCTGCATGTATTCTTGGGCAATTAGGGTGAGTAATGCTTCCAGCTGGGCCTTGGAGACGGGGCCCTATGTCCACCTCCAGTCAAGAGGAGACCTCCTGGTACTTGTCCAGAGTGTCTCCTGGAGACACACACACACATTCTTCACCCTCTGCTACATCATCATGCACTTTCTCAAAGAGTCTCAGCCTAACGGTAGGTGACAAAACTGGAAAATGGAGCAACAGATCCACCATCCTTCACTATGTGGTTGTTCCTCCCTGTAAGCCTGGCTGTGGCTTCCTTTTCCCCGAGCCTATGAGCTCTGTGTGAGTGGAAGGAGGAAGACTGAACATCCAATAAGTGGTCATTACATTGTCAAGTGCCAACAGTTTCATTTGGCTTCAGGAAAATAAAATGCACCAAATGTTACCCAGGTTGGCACACTTCTGTTCTTTACGTGATGGTTCACAGGAAAACTGAGTATCTGAGGAGTAGCAAAAAAATCTCATAATTTCAGTTGTCCTCCTGTCGTGTAAGATGGCTTGTGTTTCATTGAGAGAGTGTTGGACATCACCCACAGGAAAGGCCCTGAGGCATACTAACCCCTTCAGTGAGACTCAGCCTTCCTGAAATTCTTTGGTATTCTTTCCCTGCACTTAGCATGACACCTGCATTCTATACACTAGTGATTAGAACATTGTCTTGTCACTACTGTACTCTGCTGATGTTTGAAGAATGTATTGTTTTGTCTGAGGTTAAATATCTTCTGGTCTTTTATATAATTACAAATTACCTACACCACTTTGGACAATCAGGTATATGCTCAATGTATAATGGCTATTAATGGATTTTAGTCTTCTCTTGCTAGTACTGAATCATTAATGTTGATTTTCTTACAGTCAGCCATTGAGAAACTGACCCATGATTACCTAAACTTGTTCCACTTCCCACCGCTAATTAAGGTAAGGTTTTTTCCTTGCTGAAAGTATGCTTCTTTTATTGACGTGTGCACCTGCCACATCCACACCTAAATTTGCCAGTGTCGGACACTTGTTTGAAGTAGAATTTAATCCTATCTAGACAATAAAAGTCCCTTTGAAGACTAGGGTGTGTCCCAATTGAACGGGCTTGTTCCCCACATGTTAAAACATTAACAGTGCATTCATGATAAAAACAACACATCTCACTTCAGTGGCTAGGAGATGTAAATGGCAACAGTGTTAGTGAGGCCCTCGGGCCTTCCACCTTGCTCTAGATATCTTTCTGTGATATATAAGTTCCTGAAGGAATTCGCATGCTAGAGCTCTGGGTTATCACCTGTACTGGGGTGTAGGAGGTCTGTTGTTTGAATGACATACTAGTATTCAGTAGTCCCCCCTTGTCTATGGGCAATATATTCCAGTACCCACTATGGCTACCTGAAACTGAGGTTAGTGCCAAACCCTACATATAATCTTTTCCCTATACATACATACCTATAACAAAGTTTAATTTTTAAACTTGGCACAGTTAAGAGATTAACAACAATAACCAATAGTAAAATAGAAGTTATAAGAGTTATTTAGAAGTTATGAATTATTTATCTCTGAAATTTTCCATTTAATATTTACAGACCACAACTGACTGGCAAGTAATTGAAACCATGGAAAGCAAAGCCATCAATAAGAAGGGACTACCGTATTTAACATATTATTCTATATATAATCTCAAAGTATATGCATAAAATCAGCATATACTTGCAATTACTACATAGGCCACTAGGGCTGGGAATGTAGATTGGTGGTAGACCACTTGTCTAGCATCTGTGAAGGCGAGTTAAATACCTAGCACTAACCAAACAAAACAAAACGAATAACCCTCCACTCATGCAGGTAGTAAGCATGGCTTTCCATTTGCAAGCCTTTTCCTCCATCTACATGTGCTCTAAGAGCTGCAGAACTCTCTTTGGGAATAGCTTATTGCTATCTCAGATGTCCCGAAACTTTCAAATTGAAGTATCACAGTGCATCTCCAGGTATGTAGTGCTTTCTAGCATAAAACTGAGTGATGTAAGATGCATCATGAAAAACATAAAACAGACATTCAGCCTGAAGTATATGAGTTAAATCATTTAGCAAATTTCCCAAAGGCTTAATTTATCGTTTTTCTTGCTGTAAGAAATTGTAACTTGTAGCTCCATCCAAAATAACCAACAGAAAGCAATAGATTTTGAAAGAAACCATCTGATTTACACGAGAAGTCAAAGTAAAAGCACCGTCTAGAATAAATAGTGCTTGGTTTTCTGTTCCAGGACCCAGGAGGTGAACCTGAAGAAAACGAGGAAAAAATTGTGAACCTTGAACTTGTTTTTGGTTTTCACTTGAAACCAGGAACTGGTCCACAGGTAAATCACATTTCAAATACTTCAGGTAATTTTCCATGTAATTTACTCTCTTGTTCTCCTGTGACGCCGTGGTTTTGTGCACCACCCTCAACCATCCAGTTAAATGATTCTGAGTAAACTTACAGACTTTGTTAAACAGAATTTAGTTGACGGGCTCCATGCTGCCCCTATAGCCCAGTGTGGAAATCTCATTTTCTCTGTCAGTGAAGTGACCACGTAAGCTCTGGAGGTAACTCACAGGGAGGGAAGTGGTGAACGCCAGCTTTCTGCTTCCTGTTTCTTAAGGGCTTCAGTCTTATGATACCGAGGATGAAACAGCACTGCGAATGGAACTCCAGGCAATATGGAGGGCCAGCTTACCAGCTCCAAGTAGGGTGCCAGGGCACTTAACCACCAGTCATTCATTTGCACTTTCACTTTTTGTCATATTGAGCCTAGAAAAAGCTATTTGCCTAGGTAGCATGTGAGTTGAAATCTTAATAGGCTTGTGTTAGTCTAGACGACCATAAAGAGATAATAATAATGATAACTTCTTATTGACTACTTGTTCTGTACCAGGCATACAGTATCGAAATGTAAATGCTGATTTCCAAATGTGAAAGCTAAGGCTCTGAGAGGATAAATAACTGGCCCAGAACCTAAGCCCTTAACTGCTGTATTATTTGTGCTTTTCCTCTGAGGAGCCATGGGACCTTATAGATACAACCGTGGCTGGTTGCTGTGCTGGGCCTGAGGCTGACTCAGCTGGCCCACTGGCCACTGGTGAAGAAAAGGATGCATGGCCCAGGCCATTCCTGGGAACCAGTGCTTGGGAAAGCTGGGAAGTTGTGGTGAGGGTTGAGTTTCACCTGGGGCTTAAATGATGCCCTTTCCGGACACCTGACAGAGTGAACCACAGTGCTTGGTTGAAAGACAGCAGCTCTGAATGCAGACTTCCTGTGTGAGCACAGTTCCCTCTTCCCTCCATGAGTAGATCACTGTCTGTCATTCCGGTTGTTAGAAGCAGACACAGGAAGGGGACTGCAGAGTAAGTTTCTCTCTCTTCAGCATCATCAATCAAAGGGCCTTTTAATGCTGAGATGCTGTAGCTGTGAGCACCCCAAATCCATCCAATGATAGACAAATTGCACATTTCCATTTACCTTTAGTATTCTCAATTTCTTGAGTTATGAGTGCTCTTCATTTAAACCTTTTCATGGCCTATAAATGATGAAGAGAAGAATTTCTCAGAGGCTTGTCGAGAGGTTTCAAACAAAAATATTTTCATTATTGAAGAAATGACTTGTTGATACGGAAAGCTGATAACTTTTAGTAAAAAACAAAAGCTGTCAATGATATTTGAGACAAAATACAGTGATGTGTTTTTACCACAATCATGTAAATTTCGTGGATCATCCACAAGCCCAAAGCTGCCACAACTTTTGATATTCTGCTGTCTCATCCAGGGTGATAATTTCATCCATTCATTCACTGCCGTGTGCCTGGCTCTAAGGTACACGTTCAGGATTCGGTGTTAAAAAGTAGAGTCCTGACTTGGAAGGAACCCAGAACTTATTGGGAGAAATACACAAGATCAGTGAATGGTTATAATGACGAGTCTTTATAACACCGTACACGTCATTCTGGGGCACACACTGAATGTACCTCTGCAGATGGGAGGGAGGTGAAGGAGGGTCTTGAAATCTTTCTGTTAGAAGTGACACTTAAACTCAAATTTGAAATTCATTAGGGTAAATTGGGCAGGGAGAGGACATTGAAGGCAAAAGCAACAGTGTGTGCAAGTGCTCACACTCAGGAAGCCACGCAAACCTGGGGGGCTCCTCCTGTGCTGATTTCCGTGGGTCCGCACAGCTCAAGCATCCTCCCTCTGGGAAGATTTAGTAGTATGTTGATCATTAGGACTGGACAGGGAGACTGGTGACCGCAAACAGAATTATGTGTTAAACTAAGGAGTTTGAAGGGTTTTGAGCAGAGAATAGGTAGGATTCGATTTTTTTTTTTAATCCGTTGGAAGCACAGAGGAGGAAAGATGCATTGGGAAGAAACCATGCTAGTGTGAGAAACACCAGCAGATTAGAAGTGATGAGAAACCAAAGCTATGGCAATGCTGCAGTGTGCCATATGTCCTAAGACACACTGAGGAGCCAGGATGGGCTAAAGGGTTTTAGTAGGGGCAAAGTCTTTTGTCCTCCCCAATCCATGACTAGGACAAGCCTTACAGGAGAAAGCTGGAGCTTTGGGAAGAGAAGTTCTCCCCAAATCTGAGTTTGCAGATCAGAGACACTTGCTTCATTTCACCTTTTCTTTCACAAGTAAAATGAGAGGTGTGTTCTAATGGGAACCGCTAGGAATAATATATGACAGAGACTTTATCACTAAGGTAGTAGCAACATTTTCCCTTGGTCTTTAATACACACTTCAAGCTAATATCCCTTAAAATTGGTATGCTTGCCAGGCGCAGCGGCTCACGCCTGTAATCCCAGCACGCAGGAGGCTGAGGCAAGAGAATCAGCACACACCTGTGATCACAGGATTCTGGGTGACTGAAGCAGGAAGATCACAAGTTTGAGCCTAACCTTGACAATTTAGCAAGACCCTGCCTCAAAAATTGAAAAGAAAAAAAAAAAAAGGGCTGGGGATGTAGCTCAGCGTGAATGCCAACACCTTGGATTCAATCCCCAGTACCGCCCCCGACACCAAAAAAAAAAAAAAAAGCTATGCCATTTCAGTAACTTTAAGCTACCAAAAGTAAATAATAAAAATATGACCTCATACAAAAAAGACAAATACAAACAGAGAAAAAGCCCTTCATTGTAAGATCTGACCAACCCTTTGTTCTAAGAATTTGAATTAAATTCTTTTTAACTTCATTTTACAACCAGATGGTTTGTGGCACAGAATGAGACTGATTTGCAGAACCTTGGGAGCCATCTGCATTTGACAGCCTGTGCTTTCTACCGGGGTCACTGCGGTGACACCTTGCCTGTGAGCTTAGCCTGTATAGCTGCACCCTGCAGAAAGCCAGGACCTGACCTGACCATACTCCAGCTCATACATGCTGCAACAACCATTCTCCCAGAATGCCTTTGTCATTTCCTTTTTTAAAACAACCTGGCAGAGGAAAAAGAAAATCTTGATTGAACCACAAACTTCAGCGGCAAATCAATAAATGATGGGCTAAGGGTATAGTGAGGCTGGAGAGCACTTGCCTAGCATGTGTGAGGCCCTGGGTTCCAGCCCCAAAACCAGCAAGAAACATTTAATTAATGAATGAATAAGTGAGAATCAGTTTTACCCACTTACTTGATTGATCCATTTCTACACAGTAAAGTTAATTGTTCATTAAATAATACTGCAGGCTGTGAGTTATTACAAAGTGGCAGAAATTGCATCTTTCTCCATCTGAATGTCTACTGTGTGGGGCAGAAAATGCCTGTGATAATTATTATTACCTCATTCTTTTGGCCAAAGACACTGCAGAAAGCACTTTGCAAACTTGTTTTTCATGCCACTGTTACAGCTCAACATAATGGGGAAGCATCATACCTCAATTAGCCTCCTCATGAGGAAATCAAGGCGGCAAGGTGAAGATGTTCTTGCTGAGAATTCTCACCTGCTAAGAGTGAGATCCAGTCCACAGACTTACCCACCTCTTTCTGGAAAGTACTGTTATCCCCCAAAGTAGATACATTGGTAATCAATTTATTTGGGGAAGTTCACACTACATTACCCAAGTTTTTGTTTTGTGAGGAAATGGTCTTGTGTTTTGTATTCTAAAGCCTTTGACTTGAAACAAAAGAAAAGCAGCTTCCAAAATCTCAAGCAGCTTCACACACTCCCCAGGGTGACAACCACCCTTTTTATTGAAATATTCAGCTGCATAGAGTTTATTATTATATCTCTTATCAGCTCACCAGTCAGGAATATTGATTCTCAAATTGCCAAGGGATAAACTATCAAATCACCCAGCAGTTTTCTCACCAAGATCTTTTTGAGACTTTGTGTCATAAAAATTCAAAAGCAGAGCCAGGAAGGAACTACTGTATTTGAGAGTCATCCATTGTTCATGAGTGATGAACAGCCAGACTTTGTCTCCTGAATCCTTATTCCCCTCTCTTCTGATGCGACAAAAGAAGCCTGATGAAAGCCAAGTGCCTGCAGGTCTGAACCAATCACCTGCCCTAGGTAGGAGAACGGGGTTAGAGGAAGAGCAAGGGATCAACACCCCTGATCGCTGGACCTTTTGATAAGGATCCACTTCCCATCTTGGGCTACCCCTTCCAAATGGATCTCACTTCCAGTTCCCTTCGAGAGGTGTTTTGAGGGTTTAAGAGAACCAAGAAGAGAAAATGAGCGGAACATTTCGAAGAAGTGAAACAACTGACAAAGCTCCTCAGAGACCCTCTGGGGAATTTCCTTCCTGCCCTTCTCCCTGTCCAGCCTGGTCATTGTTAGCATCTATCCCTCACTCCCACTCACTGAAGGTGGAAAGAAATTCAATCAATAGTTCTGCTGCTTTGGTCTTCTCACATCATAGGTTAAAAATACTGCTTTTTACAAATGCTCCTCATTTGTATTGTGCTTTCAGGCCTTTATTAGATTGCTTGTAAAATGTTGCATTTAATAAATTTAATTGAATCTCCAGGCCCTTTCTCAGAGCACTATAAATATCAAAAACTGTCAAATAGGGCTTTTTTTTTCCTATTGTGTAATTTTTGTAAATGGATAGATAAACATGAGTTAAATAACAGGGCACAAAGAAAAAGATTTTGTAAGGAAATATAAAGCCAATACCTTTTGTAAATTTCAGAATGGCTAAAAGCAGAGCTTTTCTTTACTTGGATGTGAATTACATTTATTCAAAAATCAGTGTGAGGAAGTTCACGTCCCATGATCAGGCATGGGGGTTGGGGGATATGTATACAAAAACATGTGTTTGTGTGCCTAAGTCCATAAGCTTTCAGTGCTAGGGTTTTGTAAGAATGATATGTTTTAGAGTGGACAAAACAAGGAGGTATTAGGAACAAAGTTTTGGCTCTGCAGCATGAGTAAGTCCTAGAGATCCACTGTGCAGCATAGTGCCTATAATAAACAATGCTATGCTGTATTCTTAAAAATTTGCTAAGAAGGTAGATCTTATGTTAAGTGTTCTTATCACAAAAATAACAATAAGAGACCAGGAAGAAGCTTTGGGGTGATAGAAATGTTAATGCCATGGGTTGTGGTGATGACTTCACAATATGTTACTTTTTGTTCACATTAAGTACTTGCAGCTTTTTGTATGTCATTCATACCTCCATAAAGTGGTCTCTTGAACAAGAGAAACACGAGTTTTATTAATTGACAGTAACAAAGCAAATGCAGACAAAAATTTTACAATTGCATAACTTTGCTGCTGACTTCTAAACATAGAATGTGGTGATATACTTCTCCATCCAGCAAGTTGGGCAGCTGCCTATACTGCTGACACTGGGCAAGGAGCTCAGTGCTTGCTTGCTGATGGATTAACACCCATATGGACATGTGTGCATGCCAGGGAATGTCCAGAAACTAGAGAAAATAGCTCTGATTAGAGACCTCTGCAGATTTCTGTGGTGTAAATATTCCCACCATAGCTGATTTCAAGTGACCAATCCAACGTCACTGAACTTGAAGGTGGGAAGAGCTGTGAGCAGTGGGCTTGTGAATGCTGACTGCAGCAGACGACTGGATTACTCTTAGTCTTCTTAAAAAGATCATGAAGTCTTTCAAAAATAGCAGCATACCACACATGAGAAAACATAGACTTCAGTAAGTTATAAACACACTATTGCTGGTTTCCTGCTATATTAAGAGTAATTAGCTCAAAGAGAGCTCTGGTCTCCTAATGAGCCTGTTGTTGGCTTAGGTCTCCTTGAGTCACTATTTTCTCTTACTTATCATGTTATATGAATAAAAAAAAAAGTAGGGTTCAAGTTTGTGCAGGGTCAAAACAGACTTATGGAGGACAGAAACAAATTTTAAATCTGCGGCCATCCTTTAAAAACAATTGAAACTGTCCTAATTGGTAACCCCATGATGACGGGTGCAGGTGTTGATATTGATAGAGGAGATCTTTGCTTTTAGAAAATGGTTTTTGAAAAGCTTCTGAGAATCACTGTAAGTTCTGCAGAGCGAAGACCTCAGTACTCATAGTGACTTGCGTTTTCTCAACCAAAGACTAGGTCTTGAGAATAACCAGCTATAGAAGGGACAGATTATCTGAAGTAAAATTAAAAGCACTGTGTTGGAAAATCAAGGACTAGTGACAGCCATATCAATCCTGGGCATGTGGATTTGGACTGAGAATAGCTTAACTGGTAAAGAGTGCCTACTATTTAGGTTAGCACTTCTTCAGAAATTGTATTTCTTGGAGTCACTTTTGGAGTCAGGGAGGCAGAAGAACTTTGCAGGTAGATCAGCTGTTTTGAGGGTGCTGAATAAAAGTTTATTGGAAGCAAATTTTCCAGTATAAAAATATTTATTAATCACCACTTAGTAAGCCAGATCACCTTCTATATTTGTTAAGAAACCTGTGAGAATTGTCTTAATTATTCAAAAATCAGTAACAAGACTTACTATTCTTTTTCCACAAGATGAAAATCTAATACCTTCCAACTTAAAATACATGTACAAAACAAAACCCTTTCCAAACACGTCAACTAATATCTGAACCATTTTAGATAGTCGGGTGTGTGATGCATCATATGAAAGTGTGACTCACTTGATTTGCTTCACTTCATTTTAGCATCATCCCTAAGGTCCCTTTTTCATACATAACTCCAATAACAACCCCCCAAAAAGGCAATGTAACAACCTTATCTCCACTGGTGTCTACTTGGCACCAATCTGCCCTGACCTTAGACACACACCATTGTTAAGGGTATAACGCATTTACATATTTTGCAATAAAACATCAGTTATTTGCATTACTGTGTCAAGTTTTATTTGATTCTTTCACCTAAAAATGACTCATTTTCCTTTCTTGTATTTTAAAAACCAACTACTCTAAGCTTGTTTGAGAATAATCAAAAATTGCCCATTTAGCTAGAAGTCATTTTCTTTTCAAAAGGCAAATGTTATTTAATCTTTCAGCTGTTCATTGTGCCATCATAAATACTTTCTTTTCAGCACAGTTGTGGGGACTGAAATGAGCCCACTAATTGCCTCCCATTTCGACTGACATGTGGTGGTTTAGTGGAAAGAGAACACAGCAGGGAGAAGGAAATAGGAGGCTGAGAAAATGAGAGCTAATTATTTTCACTGCCTCATGTCAGGCTCTGTGTCAGCCTTGTTTTTACAAACTGGAAGGTTTAGCACTAAATAAAACAAACTGGCGTCATGTTTTTATATACTGGCAGTGTCATGGAAGCAGCTGCACATCTCAAAGACAATATAATGCCTGCGTTCGCATGGACACCATCTGACAGGCACTGGGAGCCACGGCTAATGAGGATATCACAGTGGTGCCAAAGTGAAAGGTGCTGAATTATGTATGATTCTTCATCAGTGCAGCAATAGTCCTGTACATCATTATGAGACATTGTTTTGCTGAAGAGATTAAAACATTCTTAGTTCCAGACCCTGCAACCTATACACGCTGAAAGAGGTTATTAATGGAATTTTTAGGGAGAGTTTCTTGTGGATTTCTTTTGGGTTGAAAAACAAATCTCATGGGACAAAGATGTGGTGGGTCATGACACTGTATAGATGAAGAAGAGAAGCAAATTAACCATACTTGTATTATCTTCCTTTTAAAGGCAGCATAATAAAATACAGTGTAGCGGGGTGATGCTTAATGATAAATAACCCAGGTGCCATCACAGGATGCTCCACTCTCCTGCCTTGAACTCAGCGTGCTTCAGCAGCTGAGCTGGATAATAGCAACGCATGTAAAGAAGCCTTCCGAGGCCTAAGTCATCAACATCTCACTACTCAGTACCAGCATGACCAATATTTTAGCGTATTTTTATTTTATCTGCCGTGACTTATGTTTCGTGACAGTCAGTTGCTCACTATGACTGTTACCTTTCTTTCCCTCCTCTTGAATCTTAAAAAAGTTGAGTCCAACCACTCTCTTCTATATTTTGAAAGACTTCCTCCATAAAGGCATGTTTTTTTTTCCCCTGGAAACCTTGTTGGGTGGTTTTGCTTTTTCCCATTTGTGAGGGAAGAGGAGGGGGTGGAGATTTTGAAAACCAGTGTCTCTAAGATTAGACCTGATGTGCCCAGACTTGAACCTCAGTCCCAGGAGGCTGAATAGCCTTGTCAAATGTTTCCCCATTTTCTGAGCTTCGGTGTCCTCATCTGTAAAATAGGCGAAGTGTTCTATATTGCTTGCAAGACCACAGATTAAATAACAGAAAAATCTCAAACACGTTATGCCAGACATATACAAAGCACATCATGAAATTTAATCTGTGGTGACAGAAATCAGAAGAGTGGGTGCCTCTGCTTACAGAAGGGGCTTGCCTGGGAAAGGGTATGACAGAACTTGCCAGGGTACTGGAAATATCTTGCTTGTTTTGTTGGCTATAGAGTATATACATTTGTCAGCCTTTTAGTGTGCCTTACACTTTAAATCTGCAATTTATTAGATGTAAATTATGCCTCAATAAGAAAGTACATTTAAAAAAAATTAAGTATCTGAAACCTTCTATAAAAGCCTGAAATCCTAGTTTTGAGATCTGTTTCCTTCTGGAGTATCCTGAATGATCTTAGACTTAGATTTTATAAAAAGTTTGTCTACAGTATTGATAATTGTAATTAAATTTTGTGGAGTTAAAAAACAAAACAAAACAAAACAAAAAACATATATAGGGAGAGATTATATCTCTGAATTGCCCAGAACTTTAAAGTTGAATTTTTTTGTGGTACTTTGTTATTTTTCTATTTGGAAAATTTACCTCTATCTTGATTACTTCTGTATCTT
Organism: Dasyprocta punctata; assembly: GCA_004363535.1. Classification (NCBI taxonomy): domain Eukaryota; kingdom Metazoa; phylum Chordata; class Mammalia; order Rodentia; family Dasyproctidae; genus Dasyprocta; species Dasyprocta punctata. The sequence continues at coordinate 104,894 of RJWM01003453.1, forward strand.
CTCTTCTCTTTTCATTCCTTTCTTTCTCTTTTTTAGGAGAGAGAAGGGATGTCTGTTGCATTAGTCAGTTTTGTGACAAAACACTTAAGAAAATCAACTTACAGGAGAAAAGCTTTATTCTGGTCCATGAATTGAAAGGTTTCAGTTCATGGTCAACTGACTCCATTTCTGTGAGCCTCAGGTGAGGCAGAACATTATGGTGATGGGAGTCTGTGAAGGAGACTGTTCACCTTGTGGTGTCTAGGAAGCAGAGACAAACAGACAGGAAGATGCTGGGGACATGTTATACTCCCCAAGGGCACTCCCCAGGGACCCCTTCCCTTCAACTAGGTCTCAGCTACTTCTGTTTCTATCACCTGCCATAGTCCATTCAGCTGTGAGGGTGTCAGTAGATTAGTCCACTGATAAGATTAGAGCCCTTATGAACCAACCACTTCCTAAAAACCCTACGTGAGAACACTGCTGCATTGGAAGTCAAGCTTTCAATACATTAGCCTCTGCAGGATATGCCAGATCCAAACTATTTGTTTGGCATCAGTTGTACCACCTTAGAAGTCCAAAGAATTTTCAATGGCTTGAAAAATATGTAATAGTGAGACTCACAAAGAAGTAACTTAATTTAGCATTAACAGAGTATTGCTTAGGATTTATCTTCACAGGGTAAAAGGTTCTTTTTTACTTGGCTAGTAGTCTTAATTCAGAAAATATTTCACATTACTAGCAATCCTGAAGCATTTCACTGGGAATGCTTTCTTGTCCTCCATTATCCGTATACTTTCTCCTAAAATTATCCATGTATTTCAACAGCTGCCCTGAGAAATATACCCGTCCTGGGTACCCATTTCAAGTGCAAAAATTTCCCTCTTTCCAACAAAATTCCATTTGGTTCTTGCAGATTTATATTGAGAATCAGATTTTCTAACTAGTGGAAAGTTTCAATAACTATTTTTGGATATCTAAAGACTAGCAAAAACACTCTCCTTCCCAGAGCCCTGCTCTGATGCTGGCCCAGGGTTGGATTAGTAATTCTCATTCCCTTTGGAAGGTGCATCAGCATAATTTGTTTGAACTGTGTGAATGTCCTCTTGGATGGTGTGGCTGTTAGGATGGAGCTTCAACCTAATTGGCCATGGGATCTGCCCTGGAGTTTGCTAGAGCTCACTTCTAAGTGTATCTGTGTGGGTCATAGAGGCACGGGGTAAGGTCTATGTGTGGTTCCTTGTCCCTTCCATTCTGCTACCCTTCCCCTGCTCTGCTTCCTGGACAACATGAACTAAGCATCTTTGCTCTGCCACACCCTTCTACCTTCTGCCTTGGAATCAGTCGACCACGAACTGAAAAAACAAGCCAAACTAAACCTCTCTTCCTTTTAGGTTGTGGGTGTGGAGGGTTGTGTCCAGTCGTAGGAAAGCTGACCAGTAGAGATAGAAATCCAGTTATAAACTAAAAACGCAGTGTAGTTAAGACCTGTCTTCCTTGATTTTGCATCTGCATCAAGACAAAAGCTGGAAAGTAGTAGAACCTTCAAGAGGTGGGGCCTAGTGGTGGTCTCTAGGTCTTTAGGGGCATCCTTGGAAGGAGGCTGTAAGACCTGGGTCTCTCCCTTTCTGATGCCCTGGCCAGAAGGTGAGCAGTTTTGATCCACCACACCTTCTGGACACATATGCTACCTCACCACGAACCCAAAAGGGACAAGGCCAACTGATTGTGAACTAAAACCTCCAGAACTACATGCCAAAATAAAACTTTTCTCTCTGTAAGTTAATCATCTCAAATACTTATCACAGTGAAAAAAAAAAAAAGCTGACACAAGAAACCTGCTTTTCATAGCACCACAAGACCACATTGGTTCAAATGTCAGCTTGACCCACATTTGCTACTTATGTGATCTCTGTCAAATGACCACATCTCTCTGTGCTTCTATTTCCTTGGCTAAAATAAGGCTCACTGACTGTCAATCACGTTTAATAGCCACTGCACCTCCAGACATCTGATGCTTCTTATTAGTAGAGGTGCATTAGGGTCTACTGAACCAGAGCTGAGCAGAATTCATTCTGTATATAATCCATGTATGTCAGAAGATATAAATAAATCTGTTTCTTTTATTTATTTTCTTAAAACCAGTCTTGCATATGTTGCAGTTTTTTTCAACACTGGTCATTTCCTGGTCCCATAGCTAGTCTGTACCCTGGGCCCCCTAGGCTCCTGCCCCAGAGAGATGCTTGTTGCAGTCTGCCTGTTCCAGCATGATCCCTGGTCTGTACCACACTTTGCACCTCCCTGCTTCTCAAAGCTCCTTGGCCCTCTGTCCCATTCTCTTTTCTCACTGCTAACTGATGGGCCAGCTACTACAGTAAACTAATTGGAGCTATGTTGGTAATCATAGTAAAAACAACTGTACCTTTTTGAGCTTCTGATTTGGTTTTGACACATGCTGGGCACTGCATTTATATTATTCCATTTAATTGTCACACAGTACATTAACACATTTGTGAATGAAGAGCACTGAAGTTGAGAAGGTTCCATATGTTTGCTGTGGTTGTGGGGCGGGGAGAAATGGCAAAAACTAGGAGTCAAACTCAGGTGAATAGGACTTTCACCTTGTGATCTCCACCTTGCCCTCCCACCCAGGTTCCTACAGTAATGGCTTAAGAGTTAATCTTTTTCTGAATTGTTTCTATTTGAATGCGAGTCACTAATATCTCCAACCAGTTGAGTGACTAGCAAGGACATTTCAGGCCACCAATGTGGTATTGAAAAAGTTCTTAAGGCGCTATGGAATCTCTCAGAATTCAGAGGTGACCGCTTTTGATTTGTGCCTGCTGGAATTGAGAGTTGTCTATGGTCATCAAAGGTTACAGTCTTAGGCACTTTTCTCATTGCTGAGACAAAATACCTGACTCCCAAGGTTAAAGGAGTAAAGGTTTATTTCAGCTCATAATTCATAGAGGTTTCAGTCCATAGTCAGCTGGGCCCAAGTCAGGGTGGCATAATAGGGGGACATTGCAGAACAGAAATAGTTCACGGCAGACAGAAGGCAGCAAAGTAGCGAAGTAGCAGCAACAGCAGATAGAAACAGCTGCCTTCTTTCTGTCCTTTATATTCCATCTAAACTGCAGACTTACTGACTGGTGTCACCCATGCCAACATTTTACCCTGAATCCTAGTGTCACATGCTTGGTCCAGCCACCTTTGAAACTCACCTATAAACAAATGAGACCTTGGGGGAGCATCTAGATACAAGTCATAACAGCTACTCTTGAATACTAGTCACACTTCTAGCTCTCATATCAAGGAAAAATCAGGAAAAGTGAATAGTTTTTAAATCAGTGACCATAGTCTCAATACTTGGTTCATGTCACTGCCAAAATGCATTGCAAGGAAAGACCTGGATTAGCCTCATAAATATATGAAGTTGTTGCTTTTAGTGGTGTTATTGGTGATTCCATTCATCCTATGCGTTACAAAAATCATTTCAGTGATCCATTGTTTAAGAACTTGTTGGCATAGCTTTCAATGTGTATAGGTGTGCTCTGTGGAATTCAGTTACCACTGGATAAATTCTAGTAGTTATAGACAATCCTCATAGATAGCTCATGACTCACTAGGCAACAAAACTGCCAAAAATGCCTTAGATTAATTTGGAATTTTGCAGAATTTAAGGAATTCCATTACATTACTTGCAGATTACTTAGTCAACAATGACATCATAGAGGCTATGAAAATTTCTGTGAGTTATATGCAGGGATTGGAAAATTAAATCAATACTTTAGATGAATATTATATATTCTCTTTCTTTCTCATGCAGCTTTGTAACAACCAGGGCCTATTTTTTCATGAAATGAATAATGCTCTCTTGTTTTATTACATTCTTGATTATACTTTTATTGTTTCAGTATCTACCTTCTTTTATGCTTCCATTAAAAGGCTTTCTTTCAGATAACAGAAAAGGAGAATTAAAAAAAAAAAAAAGATCTAAGCTGCCAGGCATGGTGGTGGACATCTGTAATGCCAGCTGTCTGAGAGACTGAGGCAGGAAGATCACAGGTGCAAGCCCAGCCCGGGCAACTTAGTGACTTAACAAGACCCTGTCTCAAAATGAAATTTTTAAAGGGCTGGTCAAGTGCTTGCCTAGCATGAGTGAAACCCTGGGTTCAATCCTAGTACCAAAATGATCATATAAAGCAAAAGGTCTATAACGCTTTTATTTTGATCAGTGTTTCTCCAAGGCAGAGTTGAACAGGAAGTGGTTGCTGCAAGGAGGATCCATGATGTGTTGTTTTTTTGCTTGTACTTACAAAGTCTGCTCTGGGCCTTCTTTCCTAGCTGTTCTCAATGGCTCAGTCCACTTATAGAGATTGGCAAAACCATCCAGAAGAGTTCAGCCCAGCCACCCTCCCGTATTCCCTTCCCCATTAGTATCTCTTTCAACATTAGAGGCAGACAGCCTTGTGCTGTCCCCATCCTACTGCCACCACCTATCAACCATGAAACCCCAGTAAAGTTCCTTACTCTGTGAGCCTCATCTAAAGGGAAGTAGACCTGATTTTCAGGGTTATGAATATTAAGTAAAATAGCATAGTGTAAGTAACCAGCAACATGCCTACAGCATAGTAAGCACTCCACAAACGTGGGTCCCCCCACCCCACTGCCCTGTAATGCTCTTCTGAACACAGAGCTCCTCTGACAGTGTTCAGTGGGGCTCTGATACGGAGGAGCACTTGGACTACTAGCCAGGGATGAAAGAGAGGGAGTCCCTGAATTTCCATGTATTTCAAAGTTTTTTGAATACTGTTAACTAAATAACTCCAAAACTGGACAGGCAAAAGATGCTTGTCTCTTTTGGAATACAAGAAACATGTATCTCAAGCACTGCCCTTAGGAGGCTCTCACTGTTTCAGAGAAGAGCATTCATAACATCAAACAGTCATTGTCCTGCCCATGGGCCAGGTTGCCCGGGTAGCAGTGGCTCCAAAACAAAGAAATACTGAGATGTTTGTCACTTCTCAGTGCCTAACTTGACCCATGTTAGACAAGAGCTTGGTTTTCATTTTGCTGAATAAACTTTCTGCTTCACTAATGGGCTCTTCATCTTGTGAAAATGTCTGGGCAGAGAGAGTTACTCCCCTCAGATATGAGCTCTGCTTGGACCTGCAATTCCTCCAGAGGCTTTTCTTTTCTTTTTTATTAAGTTTTTTGGTACAATTTAGATATGCATATTGATCACCTTCATCATAGCAAATTTATACTTGTACATGATATATCTTGGTACCTCTTTTTTTCCTATTCCCCTCCCTTCCCTTCAGCCTGTCTTCCCCTCCTTATAAAGCTTTGTTTCCATTTTATCCTTCTTTTCTCATTTGTTTTTCTTCTCCCTTCTTCCCCTTTCTTCCTCCCTAGTTCTCCTTTCCTTTTGAACATTTTTTCCTATTATTATGTATAATATTATATATTATGTATAACATCCATTACACATTTTGGTTCTTATTTACACTTTCAGTTTCTCACACCAGAGAGAATGCAATATTTACATGTATGTCCACTTTATTTCACTTAAGAATATGGTTTCAAGGTCCATCATTTAGCTATAAATGTCTCAAGTTTACCCTTCATTATGGCTGAATAGTATTCCATTGTATTAAAAAAACACATCTTTTTATCCATTCATCAGTAGATGGGAATTTAGGCTGTTTTCAGAATTTGGCTGTTACAAACTGTGCTGCTATAAACATGGGTGTGCATATATCACTGTGGTATGATGTTTTTAGTTGTTTCAGGAAGACACCAAGAAGGGGAATAGCTGGGTCAAATGGAACTTCTAGTCCTAGTTTTTTGAGGAATCTCCACACTGATTTCCACAATGGTTGCACCAGTCTATACCCCCACCAACAGTGGAGAAGGGTTCCTTTTCCTGACAACCCCACCCACGTTTTTTATTGGTTGATTTCTTGATAATAGCCATTCTTTGTCCACCAGAGGCTTTTCCAAAACATCAGGCTCCCCCAGCTTCCCATTGAGGACAACAGGTTTTCAACAACCTCTTTGTTGATCTTCCTCCATGAGAATTATGTCTGAGCTGGCTCTAAAAAACATTTCAGGTCTACTCTTACCAGAGTGTTTGCTAGTGTCAGCATATGAGGTGCTTGTTACATTGTCTGTGATCTCAGAACCCTTCATTCTTCAAAAAATAGAAGAGAGAATGTGAATTTGTAGTCCTGGGGTCCAATTTGGTACACAGACATGGGTTTATTTTCCTTTGAATATTTATCCTCCAATATTTTTATTACTAAATTCTTCATACAGCAAAGTAGAGAGAACTTTATTACAAACCCCCATATACCTACTCCATCAATTCAGCTGTTAACATTTTATTCTTCTTGCCTTACCACTTACCTACCTAGCCCTTGAGCCATCTAGCAATCCTAATTTTTTCATGCATTTCAAAATAATTTGCAAAAGTTAGTACAACTTCCTGCTAAACATTTTAGTATGGTAGAATTCAATAGGAAATTCACAAATGTTAAGTTTACATTCACTGACTATTGACAGATGTATATACCTACATAGGCCTATCAATAGAGTACTAAGACCCCCCAGAAAGTTCCCTCATACCATTCCCAGTTCATCTCCCTCTGCAAAGCAACAGCTCTTCTGAATCTTTTTCTACTGTAGACAACTTTTGTTTAGAATGTCCTATATATGGGATCATTAATATATTCTTTCTGTGTGTAGAACTTCTTTCATTCACTATAATGTTTTGAGATGATCCATGTTGTTGCATAAATCAGTAATTTGTTTGTTTGTATTTTCATTCTACCACTATTCATCCAATTTCCTTTGACAGTTGACCTATTTCTTTTTTTTTTTTTTTTTTTTTTTTTTTTTTTTTTTTTTTTTTTTTTTTTTTTTTTTTTTTTTTTTTTTTTTTTTTTTTTTTGCTATGATAAAGCTGCTAAGAACATACCCAGACCATTTTTTTTTTTATTTCTCTTAGGCAATAAACATGTTATAGAAGTAGAATTTCTGGGTTTTAGGATAAGCATGTAGTCTTGCAATAAATTACCAAATCTTTTCCCAATGCAATTGCATTCCCACCAGCAATGCATGAGAGTTCCAGTAGCTCCAAAGCCTAGCCAACATTTGATGTTATCAGCCTTAGCCATTCTGGTGAGTGTGTGGTAGAACTTCATTGTGGTTTGGATTTGCACTGCCCTGGTGACCAATGACACAGAGCACTTTTTCATGATACAGTGTTTTTAAAATTTAATCAATCATTTAAAAGTTAAGAAGTTTCACATAAGATCCTGGATTTTCAGCTTTTCATGCAGCATTAAAAGGCCTAACAAAGGTAAACTCATATTCCCACCTTGGACCAATCAATGGAAACTGTTACCAGTGGCTGTGCCTTAAAGGCAACTACTCTTCAGCTCCCTTATAATGCCCACATCTTATCACAGTTGCAGTGCTGTTTTCCTCTTTGTGAAGAGTCAAGTGAGCTGTTAACTTGAACCCATTACTGGGGAAATGAAAGGGGGATTAAGAGGGGATATGTGGTACAAAAAAAGTGGGAAGACTGTGTTTCTTTAAGGCAGTGAGAAAAATATTACTACAGTGTTTAATATGTGAATTAAATGGATCTATTCTAAAAGGCTGCATCGTAAGACTGTATAATGAAACTGCCTGGCTTTACTCATTTTTATTACCTGCCTGGCCCCATAGGATTCTGAGTTTGTAATTCCTTTTGTAGAACTCTTGAACTGATAAATTATGCCTCAAGTCTATAGTAACTGGGGGTTATTTAGATATACAAAGAGATCTAATTTCATGTCCTTTTATTAAAAAAAAAAACCACTTCTCAATTCTTTATTTAGAATATTTTGTGCGTTATAAAACATTGAGACCAAAAAAAACTGTTTCACTTTCTCAATTCTGTAATTTTACTTTTAATTTCAGGATTGTAAGTGGAAAATGTATATGGAGATGGATGGGGATGACATTGCAATAACCTATATAAAAGATGTGACATTCAACACTAACCTACCTGATGCAGAGACTTTAAAGATGATAAAGGTAAGGTTCTATTTACAGCTTAAAAGTTTCTTGAATTCATAGGTATCAAACAAAGACATTAAAATACCCCAGCAGTGTGCTTTTGTGCTTGCGATGATCGCATCAGCTCAGCATCAAGCTGGCTGTTGAAAGGCACATTTTATTTAGTAGATTGAGACGATAATAGGTTTTTGTTAAAATTCCACTTACGCTGTGTGAACTAAAAGGCACTGCAAAAAAAGTATCATTTAATTTTTTTTAATTTCCAT
>RJWM01003454.1:0-48904 GCA_004363535.1 Dasyprocta punctata
AAAAATCAGCTGTCCCGCGGAAACTCGAACATCAGTTATCCAAAAACTTTCGATACACTCTTAAGTGGAGCCACTAAAATTTAAAAGCTCTGGTTTTTCTGTAGTTGACAGCGTAGCACTGGGTCAGCCTCCAGCCACGAGGAAATAGCAATGGGGGAATACAGTTTCCCAATCTAAAAATAAATCCGTGAATTTTTATTGAAAACTTCCACAAATTCTTTATTGCATTATATCGCAAAGAAGGAGTGAAACATCTAGACTGCGGTGATGGTTTTCAAATATTAAGGGTTTGATCCAATGAATTTCAGGCTTGTGCTCTGGTAATTTAGAAGGAAAAAATGGGAATAGATTACTAATTCCTAAAATATTAATTTCTTACTTATATTCCCCATAAACTACAGAAGCAAAATGTGTCAACCTGAAGGAAATGAGACTAGATTCTTTAGCAGGATCTCAGCAAATAATAATTCAATACCCAAACCAACAGGTCTACAGTTAAATATTTAATAATAAAAAACAAAAATCAGTCTGGGATTTAGTTCAGTGGCTTAAGCGCCTGCCTGGCAGGCACAAGGTTGTGAGTTCAAAAACCCTGGTACAAGACAAAAAACAAAAAACAAAAATCAACAACCTTTTCTAAGAAGTAAGAGAATGCTACGATAAAACTGCCCTCGCAATAAACAATTTTACGAGCAGTAATGAGTAGGTAATGTTTCTGAGCGAAATGTCATCGACCACAGAGGAGGCAACATCAAATGTCACATTAAGTGAATGGGATCAGGACACTTAAACTCCAAGACCTCTGGCTGATTATCTATAACATGAGGAATCTGGCCTCATTTTATTATCATTGGCTTTAACATTCAGAAGTGCCGACCCTTTCTACACTTAAAGCAAATCTTCTAGGATGTTCTTTTGCCACAGTGGCTTTAAAGTACATCTCCACTGATTGTGCTGAAGAGAACAAGGTTGATTACAAAAGACTTCCTTATATAAATGACAAACTTCGTGGAAAATAATCTGGAAAGCCCAGGAGATTATAAACTTCCCCTAGCAACTCTGAATGCCGTCTCTACTAATTCCAACAAAGGAAGACACAGACCATTACCAAAGGCATAAATTCTACCACTACAAATGCCACTCTGTCACAGCTCACATGGCTAAGTCTCGGGCACTCCAGCTCCTGGCAACACCTCAAAGTCTGCTGTCTCTTCACAAGGAGCCACAGGACATCCCAATTCCTCGTGAAATCCAAGAGATATAATTTAAGACTACCAGCCATTACTTCCTGAGTTGGACTACTATGTTCTTTAAATGTTAACAGTCGGCCCTCTCCGACCAAGGAAAATGAACACAGTGAAGCAGAGGAAAGGCGATAAAGGGAGGTTGGAGTTTTATTGCTTGTATTTTGGTTTGGGTTTTTGGGAGGTTGGTTTCATGGTTTTGTTTTTTGGTTGGTGGTGGCTTATTCCATTTAGTTTTGTTCTTGAACTAACCCCATCATTAGCTGAAATTTTTGTAGCTGAGAAATATAAGCAGCCTCTGGCTACTTTTGACTAAAGTCAGATCTGTAAGTTCTGGTTATTCCATTCCCCCAGCTTACACACGCACTCAAAGACACCCAGGGTAATTCCAGGTGTCTCAAGGTAAGATGCACTAGTGATCCCTTTCAGAGAGGTCAGTGAGTCTCCCATGAGACCATCCATGCTCACTTTCCTGATGCACAAGTTCTGATGGGTCAATATCTATGTGTGTTACTGAGCAAGGACCAGAGAATAATGAAGTGTGAACAAGAAAGGTGCAGAGAAGGCAAAAGAAGTACAAAAGATATATACTGGTCTTTCATTATCCATCATTTCACTTTCTGCAGTTATGGTTACCCATGGTTAACTGCAGCCCAAAAATACTAAATAGAGTATCTCCAGAAATAAAATATTAAATGGAGTTATCTCCCTAAGTTTTAGTTGTGCTTTGTTCTGAGCAGTGTAATGAAATCTCATGTCATCCCATTCCATCCTGCTCTGTCCTGCTCAGAACATGGACTATTCTTTGCTCAGTGTATCCACACTATATACGTTACCCACTCCTTAGTCACATAGTAACTCTCTTGGTCACAGATCCACTGTTGCATCATCACAGTGCTTATGTTCTAGTGGCCTTTGTCTTCTTAATAATGGCTCCAAAGCATAGAAGTATAACGCTGACCATTCAGATACACCAAAGAAAAAACATTAAAGCCGGGCGTGGTGGCGCACGCCTTTAATCCCAGCACTCGGGAGGCTGAGGTAGGAGGAGCGTTGTGAGTTCGAGGCCGGCTTGGGCTACAACGCGAGAGCAAGGCCGGCCTGAGCTTCATAGTGCGACCCTGCCTCAAAAAACCAGGGCCGGGAGTTTGGCTCAGCGACTTAAGCGCCTACCCTGGCAGGTGTGAGGTTGTGAGTTCAACCCCCGGTGCCGCAAAAAAAAAAAAAAAAAAAAAAAAAAAAAAAAAAAAAAAAAAAAAAAAAAAAAAAAAAAAAAAAATTAAAAAAAGGTGATAGTTACTGACTAAAGAAAGGAAAAATATATGCTGAGATCTAAGATAAATTCTTATTATTAATCCCTTACTTTGTCTAATTTATAAAGTAAACATAGGTAGGCACGTATAGGAGAAAACATAGTATAGGTAGTGTTGAGTACAATCTGTGGTTTGAGGCATCCACTGGGTGTCTTGAGATGTATCCTCGGTGGATAAGGGGGAGCTACATTGTACAGAGTGTCCCCAACACACCAATGGGAGATATTCACATACTGCAAATCAGAAACCGGATGAGGCCTTTTGCTCCAGTGACAAGCCCCACCATTGAAACTGGGCCACTCTGGGTCAGCCCATAAAAGCTTTTTTAATACAGAAACGTGATACCTGTGTTGCACACTTTCGATGCTAAACACACAAAAAAATTGCAAACTGGCAATAAAATTAAAGCAAAAGAATAATGTTCAAAAAGAATTTTGTGTGTACCATAAACACTTGTGCTTAAAGAAAAGATGATTTAATTAGAAGAATGCAATATATTAACTACTGTTAGTTTCCTACTATTTAATTCTGTACCGTTTCTATTCTTTTTTTGTTTTGTTTTGTTTTGTTTTTTAAAAAAATAAGGTGCTTGGCGATGTCCCTGAAAATTCTGAAGTCTTGAGAGAACAGTGTCCTTGTTTATTATAAAGAAGTTCTGGCTGGCGTGGTGGTGCACTCCTGTAATCCCAGCACTCAGGAGGCTGAGGCAGGAGGATCATTACAAGTTCGAGACCAGCCTGGGCTACAAAGTGAGCCCAAGGCCAGCCTGAACCGCATGGTGAAACCCTTCCTCAAAAAGTCAAAAAAATTTTTAAAAATAAATAAGTTCACGCAGGGATCAGGAATATCAATATTGCACTTACCTGGAAAGACCACAATTACTAGGGTTATTTTGGACTCTAAGTAGAATAGTAAGAAAGAAAAGTGAGAAGGGAAAAAAAGGATGAGAAAATGATTGAAAAAGGAAGAAAAGATAGAAAAAGGAGAAAAAGTGGACGAGATTTTCCGTATGTCCCTAAATAAAAATCAGAAAAGGAATGTCTTATATCACTGGAACAAAATACTCAACACCCGCAAAATAAAGGAGGAGGGGTTTACTTTGCCAGTTCATGTCAGCTGGCTCCAAGGCAAAAATCACACGGCAGAGGAGAGCTGCTCACCTTACGGTGTCCAGGAAACAGAGAGAAAAGGAGGCCCAGGGAGGAAGTTATACCCTTCCAGGCCACGTCCCCAGTGACCCGCCTCTAAGCAGTCCCACCCCCTCACAGCAAGCCTCTCTGATCCACTCCAATCACCTTGCAAAAGCCCCACCTCAGCTGAGCGTATGAGTTTTGGGGAATATTCTAGAGCTAAACCATAGCAAGGAAGAAGAGGATGAGAATGAGCTGCCTGCCACAAAACATGACACGAGTTCAGAGATTACAGAGCAGCGAAAGCAGATGGAAAGGAAGAGCCGGTGGCTCCAGCGCGTCCCTGCAGCCCCCACAGGAACACTGAATTGGTTCTCAAGAGAAACAGGACCGGCACTTGCACGTGGAGATACATCCACAATACACGCACACAAGCAGAGATGCATCACAAGGAATTAATTCTCGGAGGCTGACACATCTGAAGATGCACAGCTGGCATCTTCTGTAGGCCCCAGGCAACAATGCTGCAGCTCCAGTCCAGTGCCAAAGGCAAGGTCAGCAATGAGGCCCCGGCTCCAAAGACAATTACACTGGAGAAACTTCCCCTTATTTGGGGTGAGGGTCGACCATTTATTCTGTAGGCTTCGCCCGCTTGCAGGAGGCCCCTGCACACTGCTTTACTCAGCCTGTTGATTTAAATTTTAATCTCATCCAGAAACACCCTCCCAGGTATACTGAGAATGTCTGACCAAATATCTCTGCACCCCATATCTGGGCACCCAAAGCCAGGCAAGTTGATACATAAAATTAACCATTACAAGCTGGCCGTGGTGGCCCAGGCCTGTATAATCCCAGCACAGTGGGAGACTGAGGCAGGAAGGTCACAAATTCAAGCCCAGCCTGGGCAACTTGTGAGACCCTATCTCAAAATTAAAAAGCAGGGAAGGAGTAGAGGATATGGCTTAGCACGAAGGCCCTGGATTCAATCCCTAGTACAAAAGAAAAAAAAAATAGCCATGATGCAACAGATCCTACTGAAAACCCATGAGAAAAACTGGTTACACCTAAGACATCTCTGCTAACCAAGAAGTAAAGTCCAATTTAGAAGTGCAACCTGGAGAAGCCCAAGGCAGGGGCTGACCAGGGACGCGCTTTACAAACCTGCATGCCCGACCACGCCCCAGACCTCAAGCTCCACCCTCCCTGTCAATCACGACCCCACATTCAGAACCATGGCTGGCAAATCCCCAAATCCTGGACAGGGATTTTGGAGCCAAAGTCTAGCTCTACCAAGCTGAGTAGCCTGACCTCCATTCCTAAATCTCCTTGTCTATCACCTCTCCCGTCCTCAGTTTCCCCATTTGCAATAGCAGTTGTGAAAAAAGCACCTACCTAGTAGGATTATTCTGGAGATTAAATGATGCAATGGATATAAAGGAATTTGCCCCATAACTAGCACATATAAGGTATTCAAAAAATAGCCATTTTTCATTTTGTTTTTAAACAAACTTCTGCTTATTTCTACAATTTTCTCAGAAAAAATACCAGCCTCTTCCACAAAAAAAAAAAAAAAATATATATATATATATATATATTCCTGACAAATATCACAGCTCCTTTTTCTTTTCCTGGGGGTATTAGGAGTCAGGGAATGCACTGTGTAAAGCACAGGCAAGCTCCCTGCAGACTGACCAAAACTATTCCAAAAATGTTCTCACCTAGATGTGACTGAATTAATCAGAAAAGCAAAAGTTCGGCAGGCTGGGAGGAAGGCAGGCCAGTGCGGACACCCTAGACATCCTCGAGCCAGGCAGCCGGGTGTCAAGCAGCAACCACACACCACCCAGCCTTGTCTCTTTCCTCCCCTGGGAACACAAAGGGTGACAGAAGGAGCTGCAGCTAAAGGACACCCTGGCCCAAAGGCCTGGCTGCCCACTGGCTGCTATGAGACAAAGGCAGAGTTCAACTTCCCTTCTTCCCGGAACACGCAGGACCCCCCAGACTCCACCGTAGCTGGGATCCTCACAAATCCCGTTCTCAACTTCTCCATCATAAACGATGCCGCCTCTCTCCCGGTAAAAAGAGAACCCAGTCTAAGTGCTTCTGGGAAATGTTCCACTGGCTTTCTGCAGGACACAGAGTGTGTAGCTGCAGCCTCTCTCCTGGGAGCCCCATCCCCCAGCCAGATCTGTGCTTCTTCGTGGCAGGATGGGAACTTTCTCTCTGCATGCTGCATGAGAGCAGAGCACACACAGGGCACTCACCAGGCCCTGCTGGGGAGTAGTGTTGACCTAGGAGGGACCAGGAGGCCAGGGAGGGCTCTTTCCTCCTTCAGAGTCCATCAAAACAGTCCTTGTGGGCCCTGGACATCATTAAACAGCACCTCATTCATCCAGTCATCAACTAAGCTAAGAAGCCAAGCTGAGGCTTTCAGAGGAAACAGCTCCCTCAAGATGGATATGGCAGAGACCCACAGGCACAGCGGGCCTCGTCACCTGCGCCAGTCCACGGCGTGAGTATCAATCAGACCAGGAGCGGCAGGCACGGCCAGCCAACCCAGCCAAAGGCACCGCCACGCAGGCCATCAATCAGGCCTGCCCAGATCTGATCCGCTCGACCACAGGCAGAGCCAGCCACAGGGACAGGAGGACTTGCTGACTCAGGTGGCCGAACGCACAAGTTTGATCTACTACATCACCTTCGTCATGAATTTTTTAAATTCAGATAACTCACCCACATCACTTTGGAAAAATTACATATATATTAGCGTATAGGGAAGCTAGCTCAGTCTACACACGGCTGAGCAATCCAATTCAAGTGACCTTGAGGATTCCATCATAAAAAAAAAAAAGTAAAAAGTACACCAGGCCTAAGTGGACCAGAGTCTGGAGCTCGGAGAAAGGCGCAAACACAGAGGCTGGGGAGCAATGCAGGGATGCGGCTTAGGACATTCCTGGAGGAGCAGACACAGTCAACCAACAGCAACTTGACTGGGAAATGGTGGGAAGGATGAAGGAGACCACCATATTTCAACGCCCCGGGGCGCCGCGGCTCTCCATCTGGCACGGAGCTGTGCAGACCTGGCTGAGACACACAGCCCAGTACATGTGGAAGCCGGGCCCGTGCAGCCCTGGCCAGGGCGACCTTCCCTGAGTGCCTCTTCCCTGGGGACCTGGGGACTTAAAAGTAGCGAATGTGTCGCGCTGTTTCTTTATTGTAAATGGCGAAGAAATTCATGACTTATTGCAACTGATCGGCTTTCAATTTTTAAAAAAAATTTTTAAGTTCCCCCATAGAAAAATCTCATACGATGGGTACTGAATCTCCATGTACCTACAAAGAGCTTCAACCGCTCTCTCCTATTTCAGTGGATTATGTCTTTAAAGAAAATCTCAAGCATCACCTTATGTTATCCATAAATGGCAACAGATATTTCTAGAAGAAGACATTTTCTTAAATATAATTCTATTTTATAGCTGCTCCCCCAATAAAATCCTCAATATCACAAACTAACCAGTTTCTAAATGTCACTGGCTTTTTCCTACCTCTCTCTCTTACCCAAGACTTCACTTGGTTGATTTGATTGTTCAGTTCTTTTAGCCAGAGATCCTTCCCTCCTCCCCAAGCCACCAATGCTTTCATACACTTTTCCTGTTTAAGCTCACTGTCTGTGCAGTTTAAGATATCTCTCCTTCCTCTTCTTTTAGTCTATTCCCTCGCCCTTTCAAAGATACTGTTTGCTAAATCCTCAGCAAATCCACATAGTGGCCCTTTCTGATCAGATGCCAGCAGAGAGCTCGATGAGGGTAGAGGGCTCTGCTCCCCACTGCACCAGCCTTTCCAGAGAGCGGAAGTGTGAGAAAATTTCCCAGAAACACACAGATGAGCACTGCAGTACCATGTGCCACGGCTCAGGCAAATCGCTGTCCTTTGGGCCTTAGTTTCTTCATCTTTAAACCAAGGGGTTGAACACGATCATGATGATAATGACACCAGGAGGACAGTTACTGTTTGCTTAAAAGCGGCTCCAGATCCCTTCCAGCCAAGACCTTCTCTGCCTCAGATTTTCAGTACCACCAAATGCGAAGAACAACATCCTCATAAGTTGGGGAGAAAAAAAAATGTTTTGTAAATACAATGATGACCAGAAAAAAAAAAAAAAAAAAACGGAAGCCTGAGACCACAAATGCAAATTGCAAAACAAAACCTCAGCCAGGTATGGCGGCACATGCCTATAATCCCAGCACTCAGGAGGCCAAGGCAGGAAAATCATCATAAATTCAAGGCCAGCTTATGTTACATAGTGAGTTCAAGGCCAGCCTGAACTACAGGGTGAGACCTTGTCTCAAAAACAAAAAACAAAAAAACTTAAGTCCTAGACAAGTCTAAATTTCAGTAACATGCTATGATTCAAAGTACTTTCTTACACATTAGCAAGTCTTACATATACAACTACCCAGCCCGGAATATCAGTAGCACTGAGACAGGCAGGTCCCCTTGTCCACAGCACCATGAGCCCACACTGTGCTGGGGGTACTGGGAGGGCTCCTGAGTACACAAACTGTAAGAGGACAGAGAATCTGTATCATAAGCTCCAACAATTGAGATTTAACACGGAAACTATCTTGGTTTAGTTTTGTTTTTGTCCCAGGCTCCTTCTTTTTCCTCTTCTTCTCCCCACCCTTCGTTCTCTCCCTCCCTCCTCCCTCCTCCTCCTCCTCTCTCTCTCCTTCCCAGCTGCCATGAGGTGATCATCTTTCCTCCATCCTACACAGCACTATGTTGCTTCTGCCTGTTGCAGCCCTCAAAGCAGTGGAGCTGCCTGACCATGGACTGAAGCCTCTACAACCATGAGCCAAAATAAACCCTTTCTCCTTTAAGTTGTTTCTTCCCCATGAGAGAAAACTAGGTGCACTCCTTTAATCCCAGCACTTGGGAGGCTGAGGTAGGCAGAGCGTTGTGAGCTCAAGGCCAGCTTGAACTACAAAGTGAGTGCAAGGCCGGCCTGAGCTACATAGTGCAACCCTGTCTCAAAAAACTAGGGCCAGGAGTTTGGCTCAGCGGCTTAAGTACCTGCCTGGCAGGCGCGAGGTTGTGAGTTCAATCTCCAGTGCCACAAAAAAAAAAAAAAAGAGAGAGAGAGAGAACACACCAAGCTAGATCACGTATATAAAGTATTATCACAAATTACAGTGTATGTTTATAAATTTAGAACATTTATTACAATAAAAAACATATTAATCTTCCTTAAAATGCTCTCCCTTGGGGATATAGCTCAGCAGTGCAGCACCTGGCAGGCATGAGGTCCTGAGTTGGATTCCTGGTACCAAAAAAACAAAAACAAAAAAACTCTCCCTCATTTCAAATACACATCCCATCATTCTGTCACTTTCTGAAGCACTTCTGGAAGTCCTATTTCATAAGTATCCTCAGTTATGCTACTGTAGCTGCTCTGATGTTCTGAATCCATTCAAAACATTTACCTTTCATTGTCATTTTGTCTTTGGAAAAGTCGCATGGTGCAAGATCTGATCAATGAGGTGAATGAGAACACACCACCGTATTTTTATTTGACAAAAATTGTCATAAACTGTTGACTGAACAGCTGTCATCAAAATTACAGTGAATGCTGAGGTTTGTTTTAGTTAATTGCAGTAAAAGACACAGTGCCATTAATTGCCCTCCAAACACTCTCCCTTCCACTGAACACAACTACACGAGCCTTCTGGGTGCCTTTTACCGTAGTTTGTAAAAATTTAAATAGTCACTGTACTTTTTGATCACCCTGCATGTTTCTGAATCTGCACTAGTTCCTTGATGCAGCCACATTGGAAAACTGTGCCTAACCCTGTATCCAATTTAAACAGTGACCCTGCTTTCCCAGGCTGAATGAGAACGCTTGCGATGGGCTCCCGCATCCTTGGAGCCCCTCCCTCCGGTGGGAGAGGCAATGAGAACGAGTTCCAGTGGCCGCGAGTGCTATGATGAGAACGGAAGGTGACAGGGTGGAGCAGGTCGTGTGTGGAGGTGCTGCTGCTTCAGATTCCATTCTTGGGAGATTTGTCACGGAGGTGACAGCTGAGCTGGACCTGAATGGCTGGGCAGGCGGGACCTGGCAGGGACAGCTCTCATGCCACAGAGGTGACCTGAGTGGGAGCAGCTGCCTGATTCTAGCCCCACAGAGGTGTCTGAGGGGCCCTGAACTAGGGACGGTGGCGGTGAGAGAGGTGGGACCAGGCCGTGCAGGCCTGGCAGTTCAGACCGGAAATTCAGTTTTCACACCAACTGAAAGGGAAAGGGAGCCACTGAAAGGTCCAAGCAGAGTAATGTGGTGTGATTGCTATTCAGAGGCCCCTAGCCACTCTGTGCGGAATGGGCAGCCTGTAGACAAGAAAAAGGTCCAAAACCAAGGGAGAGCGATTGCATTAAGAATTTGACCAAAAATCAAAACCACCCAAAAAGAGGAAGATTTGCCATTAATGAAAATATTCTAAAGAACAATCTGCAGATGCTGAAAGCTATTTTCAAAAAAAGAGGCCCCAAATGGTTAGCAGCAGCTGTCTCTTCCTCGTGTGGATACGGGCAGGGCCGCTGTCACACACCCACCTCTAACCCACAGGGCACCCACGCGGCAGCCACTTCAGCCTCTGGGGGCAGAGGTGATTTCCCCCATGGGCCGGTGCTGAGCCACGTGACCACCAGGGGGCGGTGAAGAGTACCCACTACCCCACCGCCCACCCCAACTCTGAGAGGGAGCCCGGATGTACTGGCTGCAGGGTGAGAAGCTCTTAAACCAAGGCGCTGGTAAGCGAATGTAAGCCACAATTTGCCTGGCATGTTCTCGCTTGGGACCTACATCTGCGTTCGTGAGTGTCATAGTCTCCCAATCTTTAATAAGTCAACAGGAGCCAGGATAAGAGGGGAAACTGAGGCCTGAGGCACCTGAGCCAGGTGAGGGTGTGAGCCTAAAAGATGAACCACGGAGGTGGCAAGACCCTATAACCGAGGCACAGATTCACAAGTGCTACTGTAAGAACTAATTCAGACATCACCAGGACCTAAAAGGTCCCCTCTCCGCCCAAACTGAAGCTTCACACTTCAAAGAAAGATTCTTAATTACACATTATGATACCAATTATATCTGGATGCATTATGAAATAGAATCTTTGCTAAGCAATTTTACTGTTTTAATTTCTCTTCTATCATTTTTAATAATTACACTCTGGTTTTTATTACGTTAGGATGCAATTAAGACAGAATAGTCCTTTATATTTTAAATTTATTTCAATTATTTTTTTTACATCAAGAATTCCACAGACATCCATAAAAATGCAGCATGTAATATAGTGAAAAGACAAAAGGATAGATAAAATTACCTGAGTCCCATTTGGGGGGAAATGAAACTGTACTTATTTTGAAAACCCTTAGCATTAGACATTAAAAGGATAGCAAATTCTTGATCAAAGGCAAAATAAACCACATACTAGCACATACAGATGGAAGAGAAAACCTTGTATTGTCTAAGGGAGAGGCTTTGACAAATGACATCTCAAAATGCTGAATTTCAGGACTGCTAGCATTCAAAGTTAAAATGACACCAATACTGAATGTGAGCCTGGCTTTGCTGAATTACATTTCTTTCCAAGTACAGTTGGCCCTTCATGTGGCTTGTTTTGGTAACCACGTGTGGAAATGGAAATACAGTTAGCCTTCAGTGGTTGTTTCTGTACTGAAAACAAGACCTGTTTTTATTCTTGACATTCTTCCCTAAACAATGCAGTGTAACAACCATGTACATGTCATTTACATTGTACTAAGTATTAGAAGCAATCTAGAGATCACACGAAGTGTACAGTAAGGAGGGTGGATATAGGTTATATATAAACACCACACCACTTTACAAAAGGGATTTTGTGCATTCTTGGATGGAGGGCCCTGGAACCCATGCCTCACATATAGCAAAGGACAACTGTCTAAGGATAATGTTATCTAACATGCAGGGGAAAAACTGAATAAGGAAAATCCAATTACTTTCACAGTTTCAAACCGTAATTTGTAAGCCACAAATTTCATATTCACACATACCAAGGCCAAATGGTGTTTCAGCACACGGAATATTTTTGAGTAAGCCTTATGGTTATAGCCTTATGCAACCCCAGCTTATCCCCAAGCCCAAAGGTCAGCAAACTAGTTTTAGAAAGGGTCAAAGAGTAAATATTTCAGACTTCATGGACTAGTATGTTTTCTATCACTACTACAAAATTACTGTATCGCTGTAGCCAGAGAAAATACTTCAACAAAGGAAGGTCACTGGGTGCCACCAAAACTTTAGAAAAACAACAGCTTCATGTAATCTGATGGTCTGTATTTTGGTCCAAAGAGTGCCAGAAGGAGGGGTGAAGGAGAAGCACCCTGAGGAGCCTGCTAGAATAAAGCAGCAGGAATAAGCAACAAGATCCACGTGGTCTGAATCTACCCATGAAGACACTAAGCAAAGCCTGCCACACGGAGGAGGATCCTTCTAAGACCAAAGCCAAGTCAAGACGTACCAGGGAGGCATCATCTCCCAACACCCAGAGTTCTTAAGATGCAAGTGTTTTTCCCTCACATTTCCACTCTACAATAGTTTGTCTTCTGAATCGGTATCCATGAGACCTCTTCAAACAGTTGGGCACATAGCCCTTTGCAGAGCTGGTAATGTGGAGCATTAGGGGTGTGGGAGGTAACTGGTCTACCAGAGGAAAATTCTACCCAGTGATTCATAAACCACTCAAAAAAAACAGCCTGGTAGATAAACTTTCTCACTCCCACCCTGAACTCCTACCTGCTGAATGGTAAGGAAGGACCCAGGGCAGCAGAGATCAACCACTGTCGTATCTGATTATCCAAATACCTGTGGTCTTCCCCTCTCCTAGACTCCTCTTCCTCTCATCCCACACACCCAACGCAGAGCAAATCTTGTCAACTCTACCTTCAGAACAAACCCACAATCTGTCTGCTTTCCACCAGCACCATCACCACTACCCTAGACACTGTCCTAAATGTTCACCTGGATTTTGATCTTCACTGCCCCTCAATATATTCTTATGTTAAAAAAGCAGTTAGATCACATCCATCCAGCAGCCCCCAAATCCTTACAATGGCCTGCAAGTCCCAGGGATTCCAAGACACTCCCCCATATCATCCCTCCCTTCTCCAGCTCCTCAAATTTAAACCTGCATCTGGCCAAGTCTCTAGCATATAAGGAACACAGGGGTCATGAAACATATGAAATGACAACCCAAGGATGTCAGCAGAGAAATCTACACTGTACAGAACTCCATGGGACAAAAGATCAGCCTCTTGACCACAGGTACTGTAAGCAAGAACAAGAGAGGGCAGGGAACCTACATATGAAAAGCGACTCAGACGTGTGGATGCGAAGCAACGTGCGGGTGTTGGTTTAGATCCTTTGATCGCCCCAGAGTATTTTTAACCAACTGTGAAAAACTAATGATGAGACAATTAGGGAAAGCTGAACATAAATATTCAGTGACATCAAGAAATGAATTATTGTTCGCTTTCATGTGCTGTACTGATGTTGAACAAAAAGAACCCTCATCTTTTTAGAGTCATGGTGAAATATTTACGCATGAATCTGATTTCCTCTTTAAACCCACACCCTCCTATTTGTCAGTGAAACAGAAGTCAGTGCTTCTCAAATGTACCCATGAATGATGTGACACAGAGGGAATAAGAGCTGAGAACCAATAAATACCAAGGACAGATTTGAGACTGTACAATATATAAATGAAAAGTACATTTATTTATATCCCACGATGTCCCTAGAAAGTCATTTAATGCACAGGATAAGGCAGATAGGCTAGTGCGACTACTCACCACATAGAAGTCAAGCTTCTGACAGTGTTACTATCTGGAAGGCCGCCATCAACCTGGAAGTGTAAAAGAAGAGACTTCTAAGTGACAAACAACGTTCACAAAGCCCATGCATTTTAATCCATAGGCAAAAACAAAGAGCACCACTTACAAAACTGGATCAGTTGACATGTCGTGTCAGCCAGAGCTTAAAGCAGAAGAATGAATGAAACACAGCAGACTAATCCAGCACTCTGAATAAATAAGAGTCCACATAGTTCCAAACTCAAGTTCCAACTCTCCAATGTCACCTTCTACAGTAGCAATATCCCTAAGTCAGCAGCACAGTTCAGCCAGGCTTACAATCCTATCACAGCCAGGGAAAAGCCAGATGCAGTGACAACACCTGCAGTCCTATCTACCTGGGTGGCTAAGGCAGGAGGACTGCTTGAGTTCGGGAGCTTGGTTGGGACAGGCTGAGCAACACAGCAAAATCCTATTTCTTTCAAAATGACAACCACAAGGATAACCCAGATGCATTTTTATCAAGATGGTTAAAATGTTTAGAGTTAATTTATTCCCTTAAGTGAGGAGGGAACAGGTTTCAGAGACAGGCAGGACTAGGATGAGGAAGTAAAAGTGAAGGCAGGGCTTCTTAACACTGAGATGCAGCCCACAAGGGTGTGCAGAGAGAACGCCAGTAGCTCCAAATACTGGGGGTGAGGGGAGATCCGGAGCATGGCAAACCACCCACGGCTTTCTGGTAGATCATGTTAAAGGGGGAAAATTTTTTTTATTTGAACTCTTTTCTTTATTTTGTTTATTTGTTTGATTTGTGATAAAGGGCCATGCTACATTGTCCAGGCTGGCTTCAAACTTGTGATTCTTCTGCCTCGCTCAGTCTCCCAGGTACCTGGGTTACAGATGTGTGCCTCTGCACCCCTTTATTTGAATGCTTTTGTAGAAAGGTAAAGCAGAGTTTGTTCAGGACCACTACAAGAGGTCACTGTCAAGGCTGATACCTCAGAGAAAAAAGACCAGACCATTCTCAACTCTAAACATAGTAAAGACATCAGGAGCTTCACAGTCAATTAGCAGAGTGAGGGTTGGTGGGTGGAAATTAACTGAGAGAAAGTATCAAAGTTAAGGGAATTCTTGCTGAAGAGAGGCCAAAAACACAGACAGCAAAAGGAGGGGATGAATAATGCGACCAGATGTTGAAAGGGACAAAATATCAAGGGTCAGGGATTCTCCCTCAACAGGGAGAACACAAGACTGGGCCTGGTTAGAAGGAGAACTCCAGGCTGCTGAAGGAGGGGGTCTTGCTCGATAACAGTAACCCCAGTGCACGTGCGGGGGTCTTTATTCCCAGAACAGGTCCCCAAGACCCAGAGAAGTCCCAGCAGGAGCGGGGAGCAGAAGGGAGCCCGCCCACCCCGCAGCTCAGCATGCCACTCACCCGCCGGGGCTCAGACCTTACGCTGTGCCACGCTTTGCAATTTCTCGGTTCCTCCCCCACAGATAATTTCCCTGTTTTGCAAAATCCAGAAACGCCCATTTCTAAACATCAAGCCACCATATGATAAGGAAAACGTCCCTGGGAACACGGTGCCATGGGAACGGTTTATATACAATCCCCCGTGATACAGACGCAGATCGGCTCATCAGGCAGAGGCACAATGAAGTCTTTCAATGGGGCTTTATAATGACAAGCCCGGGGGGGGGGGGGGGCGGCTAAAAGACTGGATTTAAAAGCAGCTCGCAAAAACCCAGGATGCTTTCAATCACTAATAGAACTACAAAACTTCCCTCACACAAGCTAAGCAATTTCCGAAGTGCCCAGGTCCCAGGGAGAGCGTTTAAGGATGGCCACGCAGCCCTCCATGTGCCCTTAAACGTGCCATCCACTCGCTGGATAGGAATTCTTAAGAATCCAGAAGAGCAATGTGCTGAATATTCCTGGCTGCCCTTCATGTGACTCTCCGGCCTCTCCCCCTGGGCTCTGTGCCCACAAACGCGGCCCTCCCTGGCCCCATGGAAGAGGACAGAGAAAGCAGGAGCATTGGTCCCCTCTCCGTCCCCATGGTGTCCCCTGGGGTCTGTCTATATCACAGGTCGCGGTCTCACGGGTCATCTGCTGTCTGCAGCTCCGGGGGACAGAGGGGTTCTCCCACCCTGGGACCTCACTGGCACCTTCCAATTTTCTTAGCCCTGCAACCCGCCTCTCCACACGCTCTAGCCACCTGTTGGAGTGGGCCGGAACTTCCTGTCCAGTTTGTGACTGTCAACAGTGATGAGAAGGACAGCAGAGAACCTGAAATTCAGTCTCCCCACACCAGCCTTCAAGTGAGGCAGCAAACAGTAGAGAACCCCAATCTCCAAGGCAGACGTCACGGTATGCGTGCAGGGGCGGGGGATGGGGGAGGCCCAAGGAGGCAAGGGCACAGGTGTCCACAAAAGACCAGAGATTCTATACAGAAAGGTGTCTATGTGTGCATTCTTCTGAGACAAGACGTCCACAAAGGGAAAGATCAAAAATTTCACTGGAGTCTCAAAAATTGACCAAAAAAAAAAAGTTAACAGGCAATGCTGTGAGACAAACAATACTCAGAAAGCACCATGGCATCCCCCAGGGAAGAAGGGTACACAACAGATGGCAGGCACCTATGTCCTCCCCCAAACGGGACCATGACCGCCTCCCTCGCACCCGCCACCGCCCACCCAGGCAGGCAGCCAGGATGGTACGTTCCTGCGAGTCACCGGCATGCAGCGCCCTCCCAACACTCAGATGACATCTGAAAAGCTCATCAGCTCGGCAGGTGCTCAGATGCACCAGCAATAGCAAAAACCGCTCAGGCCTGGGAGGGAGATGGCACCCTGCTCTGAAAACCCCCAGGCTGCGGAGACATGGAAGGGCACCCAGGAGGGGGAAAAGTACCCCAGAGACTGCTAATAGGTCACCAGGGCTGACCATATAGGAAATGTCCAAGTGGGCCCAAAGAGGGAGAAAAGCTGTGGGCAGATGCCCTGGCCGTGGGCAGCAGGGGCAGCCCTTCCAGGCATGCAGCCCTAGCGGCCAGATCTGCCCTGCACCTGCTGAGTGACACAGGATAAGTGGCGCGTCCTCCCTGGGCTGCGGCTTCTCCCTTGGCAACATGGAGACAATCACTCGGCACGAACCTCATAGGGCGGCTGGGGGCTACATGAGCGCCCGTGCCCTGCCCGCCCCTCTCCCCAGTCTGTGTCATGATCCAGATCGGAGCTGTTCTCGGCTTCCTTCCCCACTGGGGTGGCCAGATGCAAACAAAGAGAAGGTGACGAGAGACTGGTGCCACAAGGGAGCGACACAGCCTCCACACCACCTGCGGTGTAGCTGCCCTGGAAGGCCACTGTTGGTTAAGAGCCTTGCAGGGGACTGGGCAGGCAGCCTCAGGCAAATTCCATCATCACTCTGTACCTCAGTTTCCTCATCCACCCACCAGGTGTAATCGTAATCACAGTGCCTATCTTCCACTGAGGACCAAATACATCAATGCAGAACTGTGAGAATAGTGTCCAGCAGGCAAGGAAAAAGTTCAATAAATGCAGGAGATCATATTGCCCGGCACATTTCAGCTAATTTCCGAGGGCCATTAACAAAGAGGCCTCTGTGTTCCGGAGACCAGCCAAATACTAGCACCAGCTGCCCACGAGGCAACGACCGCACGGCCTTGATCGCGAGATGCATTGCGTATTTTAATGTTCCTAAAATTACACTGGACACTGTGTTTAACATGGATCTTCTCATCTGGTAAATGGGGATAATAACAGCATCGAGTTAATGGGATTGGTGGAGGATGGAGGATTAATATATGCAAAATGCTCTGAACAAGGCTTGGCTTGGCATATATCCGAAACTGTTTCTCTGTGGATATTTTTATCACGATGATAGTCATTGATCTGAGTCACTGCAAGCCTTTCCACGCCAGCCAAATGCAGAAACTCTTCTTCATCCTCACTTGACGCAGGAATCAGTGGACCCTGGCACCAAAGATGCTGTGGTCTATGGCTGCAAGTGAATAGCCAAGGCCCCAGTCAATAGAAAGATGGTGCAAAAATCAGGCATTGGTTGGAATTTTACCATTCTGTTGGCTTCCGAGAACTAGTGACTTCCACGACATTATTTAGAAGTCACTGAGTTGTATCCTATTGGATCCACATTAGATCTTGGGCTTAAGATTTTGTTTTTCTCATGGAATACTTGGCAGGTCATTAGGTTAGCTTTTGGGTGGCCCCTGCAGGACAGCTGGTCTCCTATCATCTTGGTAAGAGGACACCAAGACGCCATGGGAGATAAACCCTTATAAGGGGCACATGAGGAAGCCAACCATAAGTAGAGAAAATATAGCAAGAAAAGCATTGAGTGCAGCCAAAGAACAACAGAGGAGCCAGGAACAGAGGCCACGAGTGACCAACAGTCTCCTTTGTCCATGACAAAGTCCGAAGTTCCATGAAATTGTGACAGGCTGAGTATTCTTACCCAAAACACTTGGGATCAAAAGTGCTTCAGATCTGGGATTCTTTTTTTCCAAAATTTGGAATATTTGCATATATACAATGAGATGTCTTGGGAATGGGACCCAGTCTAAACAAAACATTCATTTATATTTCATATCTACATGATTTGAAGATCATTTATACAATATGTTAAATAAATTTGTATGTCAAACAGTGTCACCAAGTACACTTTTGCATTTTGGCATCATGTCTATAACCCGGAAAGTTTCCAATTCTGGTGCATGTGGATTTCAAATTTTCGAGTTAAGGTTGCTCAATTTGTATCTTCCTTTCCTTTGTCACCTTAGCTGCTTTCTCGCTCCACTAAAGACTTGGAGAATAATAAACAAGGTGCGATGGTTAATTTTGATTGTCAACATGACTGGGTTAAGAGACAGCTGATTAGTGAAGCACACTTCTGGGTATGTCTCGATGCATCATGGGAGAGTGACCCTGGGCACTGTATCCGATCCCTGGCCCCTTCTTTCACACTCTTTCCCTGCTCCGTTTCCCAAATGTCATGAGTTGAGCAGCTTTCCTCCACCACGCCCTTCCATCATGCTGTTTCTGCCTTGGGAGTAGCTACCATGGACTGACACCTCTGAAACCCTGAGTCACAATAAACCTCTTCTCTTTTAAACTGCAGGATTTTGTCCAGCAGTAAAAAGCTGACCAATAAACAAAGGTACCCTCTGTGAAAGGTAGGTTCCTGAAAACACAGGCTCTGGGTCAGATCATCTCACTCCAAATCTTGGTTCCCTCAACTGTTAGCCATTTGACCTTGGGCCAGTCCCCCAACCACTCTATGCCTCAGTTTCCACATCTGTAAGAGGAGGATAGCAGTAGCTAGTAGGCAAATGATACATGTAAAGCTCTTTGGAAAAGTACTGGGCACACAACATGTTCCCACAAAAATTCACTCGGTCCTCTCCCACGATACCTGCACCCCAGCAGCCCTACAAAAAGGAGAAACTGGTTTTGGTGAAAACGTGTAGGGAGAGATGGGGGCAGGAAAAGGGTCTCTTCCAGCTTGCAGCAGCAATGAAGTAGCATAGCAACTAGAGATCAACAGAACAGGATCCCAATCACAGCCATCCCCTCCGATACAAACAAAGAACAAATAACAGATAGTAGGAAGTAGGGAAATCTTTTTCAAATGGGAAGGGGACCAAGAGTTGAAAGGAGCAGGGAGGGATGGGAAAAAAGCATTAAGATGTGCCATGGATACCCTACCAACTCCCCACAATTAATGGAATCATTCTGTACCACAAACATACCAATTAAAAAAAAAAATCACAGCCACTCCCCCACAAACTGTGTCACAGTGAGGTATTCTGATACTCTCTAAACTTCATCATCCTCACTAGTGATTTAGCAGAATTGTAAGAAATAAAAACACATTGTGTAGGCATTAAATAAATGCTACTTTTCCATATCTCTTTTTCTTCATTGGGGTAGGGAAAAAATGACATAAAAGGGAAAAACCGGATGCTCACAACGCTCAGGAAGGTGTCCTCTGACCCCATCAAAGGCTCTGGGCAGCCAGGGATGCCATGATTAGCCATGTTCTTCTACCTAACAGGAAAGACGACAGCCCACATCCCTGGAGCATGCTCAGATCTTCCAGCACTAAGAAGTCATTCATTTTCCACCAGAAGCCCAGAGAGAAGAGCCACAGTCAATAAACTCAGCAGAAAAGGGGTTTAAAAAAAAAATTTTACAAAGGCTGGAATCTAGAGTCCTGCTCTGCAATGACAGACTGCAACCCTGAATTTTGGGGAGCACTCAGCAGTCAGTTCAAGAGAGGGTGGCTGCGTCATTAGTAAGAAAGCCAGGGGTGGTTGTTTTCATATAAACGGCTGGAGGAAAGAGCGTGGATAAATGTCAAATACAATGCCCAGAGCGGCTGTGATAGTGCTTGCTTACACAGCTTATTCCTTCCTCAGACAAACGATAAAACATCAGCACTTCTGAATATAAATCATCTTCAATTAAGACGTTTCTGCGGGAAAGCTCTTTTGGCAGGACCAACGAAATATCTGCCACTGTTCCCCAACTTGGATCTTTCAAGGTTGGCAGGGCGATTTATTTTTGTTGATTAAACAAAATACAAATGGAAAGGGCCTAAAAATTGATTGGCCAATTAAACTCAATGATTCTCAACAATGAAATGTGCGTTATTAGCTTTGCCAGTTATAAAAATGCCTCTAAGCTTTACTGCGGCTTTCGTGATTTACACCATTGATATTTGTGCTGACAGAAAGATTAAGTGAGGGCTGGATTATGCAAAATCGGGCTTTTTTTTTTTTTTTTTGCTGGAATGGAAGAAAGAGGAATGATTAAGGGTCTGGACCATTTCAGGACGAACACAGGCACTGTCTATAATGCAAGCATAAGTCCCGAAAGAATGATTTGGCTTGAGGGAGGGAGCTGTGGCCTCTCATTGTGTGCACTTGTTCTTAGTAAATTGCAGACTCACTAACAGGAGCCAATTTGTGGAGATGACAACAATGGTAAATATCCAGATTCTTCATTTGCTCTCTCCATTTTCCAAGGGGATGAGTGTCCAGACAGACAGCCAGATCCAAT
The DNA here is from genome assembly GCA_004363535.1 of Dasyprocta punctata. NCBI lineage: Eukaryota > Metazoa > Chordata > Mammalia > Rodentia > Dasyproctidae > Dasyprocta > Dasyprocta punctata. Next base: position 20,668 of record RJWM01003454.1, read on the forward strand.
GCAGGTTTCCGATGCTTCTGCGAACTGGATCCATATGGAAAGAGTACCACAAGCCTATTTCAATGCAGAACAAAGTTTTCCGTTCACTGCTGCCACTAGGTCAAGACTAGGACCGCGATAAATTCACTTACAGCAGCCGTAAACCCGGGCTAGCCCAATGCTGGCGTTTTCCGGTGGTCAGGGCACGAACGTGGCAGGCTGTTACGCATCTTGAAACTTGATTGTACATAATTGTTAATCACTGACCCATTCTCCAACCCTCCTGGGCTGGAACATGTTGCTAGGCAACCAATTTTACTCTTGATACTTCCAGAAGGCTAGTGAGGCAACAACCAAGTGTCAACTAAGTAAACGCTAACAGTGAGAGACAGGTCCAGATAAACAAGGGCGGCCTAGCACCTTCCAGCACTCTCACCCCATGTCCTGTCCTAATTCAGACCCGTACTTCCCCTCCCTTACAACTGAGCAATACGCTATTTTAGACTAAACTGGATGGAATCGACCTTCTGGGTCGCTCAATTTGGTAACTCACTTGGTTCAACCTATTAACTTAAGAGAGGAAGACTTCCACAGATCTCAAACAGAGGAACCATTTTCCTCCACTAGCATACTCACAATTGGGCTTTGCATCAACAACATTTCATTTACCTAGTCCACACATTACCCCAAAATTCCTTTTTGCAAGAAACAATTGTGAAAGGCAACCTGCTTGCAAATGCCTAAATAAAAATTATGTTCATTTTTCCATTTTAGCCTATTATGAACTGATCTGACGATGGTGTGTGCAATATCCTCACATTCCCAGCCCTTTGGGGTGCTCAAAGCTGTGGAAATAGAACTAAAGTTATTGTTCTAATTGAAGGCCAGCAACACCAGAGAATATCCTGCACATGAGAACAGAACTGCCAAGGGTATGAGAGAAGTGTGTTTAGGGGGAAAGAGTGGAGAAGCCAGGATGGTTGGTATCATGGACTGCAATGCTATTCCTGAGAAGAAAGTGAAATCTAACAACTTCCCATGGCCAAGCCCAAGACAGCCAAGAATGCCACAGCAAAGAAACATAATGGTCCTAAGTTAGTTCACAGAATAGCTCCAGAAGGTCTTTACAATCTCTTGTGGGAGCCTTGAATAATGACTAGTTTAGGCAGTGCCTATGGATAGATGATTAACCTCACTAAGAAAGAACTGGTTAAAAAAAAAAAATAGATCAGGCAAGGGAGTGCACCAAGTGAAGTTTATGGTTACGTTTCAGGCCTTTTGGAGCAAGTTTGAATACCTACGGAATCATAATTTTCTAGACACCAAAGTCAATTTTACCTAGGATGATTCGGCAACAATGTATAAACTAAATACAAGTAAACTTGACACTTGGTAAATGGCAAATTATCTAAGAAAGCAAGAGAAAGTCTATTCATGCCTGAATGAATCCTATTAAAATATAACCAGGCTTTTTTAAAAATCTGGATTTGCTTTATTGCATATGTGTAATTAAAAAGTCAAAAAAAAAGTCAAACAATTAAGAAGTGTACAAAGTTAAAAGGAAATTTTTTCTTCTTCCTGTGGCTTCTCTTATTTTCGCTCCCCAGAGAGCGAAATGCATCTGTAACCACAAAACCACACTCTCCTGCACACGCCATTCCTCACTCAGAAGCTGGTTTTAAATCCTCTGAAGCACTCAATATTCACCATCCAACCGGCCCATGGTTTCAAAGTAAAGCTTTTTAGTAAGATCCATCCTCCTTCTGAGTTTACAATTCATAGACTTCCAAACGTATGATTCGTTATTCATCGCCTCAAAGCGCTAAGGCACAGTGCTAGAAGTCAAGTAAAGAAGGAAGAAACATCCACACCACAGGTATGTCCAAGGAGACACAGCTATAATGGTTGATTGATTGTGTCAACTTAAGACGTTTAGAAGCTTAATTAAATCAGCTTAGCAATTCTGCACCCTAGGGTATAGAGGACCCACCCTAGGGCAGCTCATCGACTGGACAGTAGAACAGGGAAATAAGCAAGGATGGAATGGCTTCTGTTCTTTGGAGGAGCTCCAGTCTCCCCTTCAGCCTGGACGTCATCTGCTGGCATCCAGCACAGGCTCTTCAGCTTCCACTGCATACCCACCCTTCAGCCTTCTGGTGTAGACTCTTCAGCCTTCCATCGCAGACCCATCGGCCTCCTGATACAGACTCACACTGGACACTACAGTGAGCTCCAGACCTTGGACTCAATCCTTCAGACTCCAGTGTGCAGACACCCTCGGCACACCTCCTCATCCAACTCTGCAGCTGACCATCATAAGCCAATCTTGTAACTTCTTATACATTTATGTATCTTGTGTGGTATCTGTTTCTCTAGTAAAACACTGACTGATGCAACAGCCAAGCACAAGCCAGGTGCCCAAGAAGCATGGAAAGTTACACTGGCACCCCAAAGGAGCGATCTCCGTGTCACGCACACAAAAACGAGATAAACAAAACCCGGAAATACCAAAGGCTAAATAAATACCAAAAGGCACTGCTAAATTAGATTCTGAAGCTCACTGCTACACACTGGAAGAAGAATGCAATTTCAACAGGGACATGTGAACTACCTGCAAAGAAAATTGTGAACCTGCTGGGAACCCACGACTACTGAGAAGAGAAATAACAAAAGCACCTTCATGCACATTAGGACTGTGGTGTGCATAAGTGGATCCCACACCGCTCCACCTCAGGAATTATTAAGCCATGTTAGAGTCAGTGTTTTCCTTACTTTAAGGAAGCAGTCACATACTCAAATTCTGAAGCCCACAGTCCTAACCTCAGACCAACAAACAGGCTTCAGGAGAGCTGGGGCTATGGTTTAGTGGTAGGTGACTTGCCTAGAAAGTTCATAGACCTGGGTTTGATCCCCAGCACTGGGGAAAAAAAGAAAAAAGAAAGACTTTAATAAACTTTTGTTCTCTCTGCAGATAACAATTTTGTCTACAAAAGAAGAAGATGTGGCAAAAAGAACTCTAAAATCTGTAATGTAACTATTCTAAGTAGTTAAAACTACATGGATGGCTGGGCGTAGTGGTACATGTCTGTAATCCCAGCACTCAGGAGGCTGAGACAGGAGGGTCACTATGAGTTTGAGGCTGGCCTAGGCTACAAACTGAGTTCAAGGCCAGCCTGAACTGCATACTGAAACTCTGACCCAAACAGACCAAAAAAACAAAACAAAACAAAACAAAACCTACATAGATGGACAAACAGATGGATGGAAGGATGGAAACTGAGGTCTGCTAGTATGGGATTACACAGATTTGTGATCACTTACTACAGATTTAGAAATTTTGTAGCCCAGTTCACATTGCATTGATACCTGAGGATTAGCCATGATAGGAAATTTATACCATGGAAATTTGCAAACACTACAAATCAAGCCTTTTTATTCATCCCACTGATGGAAGGAAAAGAAGATGAAAAGGAGGGGAAAGTGGGGAAAAAAGGGATAATCCCTACCAGTATAAAATCCTCCCCTGGGACCCCTCCTCCTAGATCTCCGTGCTGATACATTGCTCTGCCTGAAACGCCATTCACCGCTGGGATTCCCTGCCCAAAGCCAGCGACTCTCTGAAGTAAGCCACCTCCGACCTCAGGATGCCCTGACGTATGTTCTCCTAGCGCACTACAGTTGTCTTCCTGCACCCTCATGGGTAATCCCTGCAATGCAGTGTGGGTATGTTCCATCTAGTCCTCAACCGCCAGGTAACTCTGGGCCCAGACTCTTCACGCTAGCTCTTGGAGCTCAATGCCCAGCACAGAAACAGGTACACAGCTGCCGTCCAATCAGTGTATTTCAAATCAAACAACAGATTTTAACTACAAGACAGAGGAAAAACATCTGCTGATTAAATATTCAGCCTCAGTGAACTGCGCTTATTCTGTCGCACTCACTGGATGGGAGCAAACTGCTCAAAGGCGTAGGCTTTTCAAGGTCCCACACCCCTAGACTGCAGCTTTCCATTCTATCAGTTAACCTACATTTGTCACAAAACAGTGCAGTGTGCCACTGACCCACTTTGTTTCATTTCTTTACCAGTCAATGACATCCACATGTCACTACAAATTGCATTTTTAACTAAGGAATTAAAAGTATTTGCCCTGGATTTACCCAAGCGCACTTTGAGAGCATTAGGATTCACCCCCAGGTTCCATGGCCTAATCCATTAAAGTGGCTTTGAGCAAACCGCTTAAGCGTTCTCATCCTATGCCACGCAATCCATTAAATGAAGACCCAAAACCAGGAACAGCACAGGCAGGAAGCCACCACCCCACCCCATGGAGACAGACGCTCTACCCTGAGCTGGCAATCGCCAATGTCACTGCAGATGGAGCCACAAATGGCCATCACCACTGGAAGAAGGATAGAGGGTATACCAGACTCCTTGGGCTACCATCGTCAAATACCACAGGCCAACTAGTAACTTAAACAAGGGAGATTGATTTTCTCATGGCCCTTGGGGCTAGAAGTCCTTGATCAAGGTGTTGTCGGGATTGGCTCCTAGGAAGCCTTTCTCCACCTGGTCCCTCTCTCCACACATGACCAATCCTCTGCACATACTTGAAGAGGAGCAGAGGATTCTCATAGCTCTTCTTTTTCTCATAAAGACACCAGCATTATTGGATTGAACCCCATCTTTAAGATCTCACTGAACTTGAATTACCTGTTGAAAGGCCCTGTCTCTAAATAAAGTCACAATATATGAGCTGCGATGGAGAGGGACACAGTTCAATCCATAACAGAAGCAAACTACTGACTACTCACTGACTACTAATATCCACTTCGAAGAAGAAAAGGAGTGTTTTTCCACATTCTGGGAAGAAGACATATAACTAGACCACTGTTATGGATTGAATTAGGCCCTCCCTAGATCCACGTTAAAGTCCTAGTACCCAATACACCTTAGAGTATGATCTTACTTGGAAAGGGGGTTGTTGAAGATGTCATTGGTTAAGATAAGGTGATACTGTAGAAGGGTGGGTCCCTAACCCAATACAAACAACTGACAGGCACACAGGGAGGACACCACATGAAGATGCAGGCGAAGGCTGAAGTAATGGGTCTACAAGCCAAGGACTGTCATAGACCACCAGCAAAGCACCAGAAGCTAAGTGAGAGGCATGGAACGGATTCTCCCTCAGAGAAGGAACCAACTCTCACCCACTGGCACAATGATTTTAGACTTCAAAGTTCTACAGATGTGAGTCCCATTGTTTCAATCACCCAATGGATGGTACTGTGTCACTGAAGCCCCAGTGAACTATAACACAGCCTCTCCTGAAACATCTCCTGACTTATTCTTCCAGGAAGCAAGAGAACTTTCTTGGTGGCCAAAGTTGGAAGATGTTGAGCACATTCTGCCCAGTGCCTCCATGACAAGCTCCTCTGGGAGTGGACCACGCTTAGGACTCACCTTCCCCCTTCTACCCTCTTCCTGAAATTGGCATCCCTGCAATTGGCAAGGGTGGTACACAAGCCCATTTGGACTTCATTCATAAGCCTGTTTTCCAACCATCTTGATCTGTAATGACACTAGTATTTTGACCTTCATGTCTGAATTCTGTTAAATTCACCAATTGCCTCTACCCTCTGGGAGGAGAAGGAAGTGATTCATTATCACCTTCCAACTCCTACAGTGGTTGGATCCACATGGCGCTACCTGACATGACACTCACAGCAGATGTCCATGTGCAAGAGAAGGACTTGTCTCCTGACACTTCGAGTGTGTCCCCCACTTCTCATGCGTTAGAAACTTAATCCTTGAATGTAGGCGTTGATGATATTTGGAGAAGGAGCCTTCTGTGCAGTCATTAAGATTAGATACAGTCATGGGGTGAATCCCCCATGATGCTTTTTAAGAAGAAGAGAAACCTGACCTGGCACATACTTGCTCTGTCTCGGTATGTGATGCCCTCTGCCATGTTATGATGTAACAGACCTTACCAGAGCCTAGCACCATGCTCATGGAATTCCCAGCTACCAGAACACTGAGCTAAATAAACTTCCATTGATATAAGTTACCTGGTCTGGAGTATTTTGTTATTGCAGCAGAAAGTATATTAAGACACCTGGCCGTCATCACAGGACTATTAAACAGAGGACTCCAGAGTCCAACCTGCGTCCAATAGCAATGCCTATTTTCAATAAAATCAGTGTTCTGACTTACGATAATCAGTCAAGTTTTGAGGAGGAGGATTCATATCTTAATGGAGAAAGCACAGTTGGTTACTAGTAAGAACCACTAAAATTAAGTAGACCTGGGCTTTCCAAACCAAACAGTGCTCAGTCACCTATGAAAGTAGCCAAGAGGAACAACTTAACCATGCTGTGAAGAAACGCTGAATATTTTAGGCTTATCCCTGAGACTACTTCCAAAGCAGTCCTGCCTGGCCAGAAGCTATCTGGACAGTGTTTGTTATCCTGAAGATGCAGAAACACACTACTTCCCACTACAGACCCATTTCCTGCCCCCTCTTTTCTTCTTCCCTTGTGCCAACTAATAACCTAGATTTGCCAGTCACCACCACCATCGCATCACCTCAGCATTAAAGACTGGGGTACTTTGCAATGAACAGCTTCTAAAGAAACCATCCTAAGTCCAAACAATAGACGAGATGGACCATAGTTGAAGCAGTAACTTACATGACAGAGGCAAGAGAAAATGTAAAATCACTGGCAATAAAACTCATCACAGACCCACAGTTATATTCAATTCATGTGCTAAACTAACAACATTAGAACAGGTTTAAAAGACTGGTCCAAATGTGATTCCACATTAAGTAACCGACTAACTATGGGAGCCAGTGGTGTCATGAGGCTGCAAAAGAAGGAAAGCAGGGAGGGAGGGGAGGAGGGGGAGGGGAGGACAGCATGATGGTTAGAATGGATCTAGAAAAGATGAGGCTAATAGTTCAAGCACAGCTAGAGTGATGAGATCAATCATGGGAAAACAAACTCATTTCAGGGAGGTCTTTGGCAACCTGGAGAATCATCCCAAAAAAGGCAGCAAGGATACCATGTTGTCTAAAAACAAAGTCAAAGGATAGAAAGTGGGAGGAAATGATAAAGTGCAATGTGGAAATGGGGCTATATAGCAAAGACTCTGCAATGATCTTCAGCAACTCCTGGGCTCTAAAGCCAATGAGTGAAGTCACTGGAAGAGGGATTTCAATTCAATATTAAAAGCAGAGATGGGCAGGAAAATGCTGGGAGGGTCTACTTTGTAATCAAGTGTTGATGGCCAAATATATGTAAGTGGGGAGTCTAGACAGACACCTGTGGCTCAGGAATATTGCAGAGGAGCTCAGGGGTAAGAAGTGACCGATGTGCACAAGCATCGTGGCTCTCTGAGCTCTGCAGTGACGCCTACACCAGACGCCAAGAGCACAGCCAACCCTTCCCAGCTGAGACTCATTGGGGAACCTGTTCCTAATCACACACTATCAACTGTTTTCACTCCTCGCACTTCGTGTTGGTGTAAGGGGAGTCCCCAGTCAACCACCTCACCAACTCAAGACAACAACCAGGGATTCCGCAGCTCAATTCAGCCCTGATGCTAACTCAGAAGTCCTTGACCGATTGGCCAGCACAATGTCACGGCTTAGGGACTCACTAGACTGCCTCGGCCTCGGACACCAGCTACAAACGTGGTGCCCACACTCCTGCCTCTGCAACCACAAACTCAGGGGTTCCCACGATCCCCTCTTCCGGGTCAGTAATTTGCTAGAACAGCTCACAGAACTCAGGAAAACCATTTACTCACTGTGGCGGGATTATCACAATGAATATGACTTGGGAGCAGCCGAACACTTGACATAAACAGGGCAGGGTATGACAGAGGGCAGGGGGCACCCTGTGTCACCTCCCAGCACTAACCCGGGTCCTGTCGGAACCCACTGTCTAGTGATCTTTCAGATGTGCCTTGTAAGTCACTGGCCATGGTGTTAACTCTTATTTTCCACCTCTCTCCTCTCCACCGAGGGAAGATGGGGCTGAAAGTTTCAATCCCAGATCACATGACTTGGGTCTTTGGGCTGACCAGTCAACACCCTAAAGCTACCTAAGGGTCCCCGGTGCCAATCATCACATTAGATTAAACAAGAAAGACTATGGATCACTCTGGATGTTAAGGATGTTCACAACTGTGTGCCCGGAATGAGGACCAGATTCTTATTTCTCATCACACAGAGCCTGGGATATTCTGTCCTGCCCACGACCCCAAAGATCTGACTTTCCGGGCAGCTGGGTAATGAGCCTGGCGTGAGGACATCCACAGACAGCTTCTATTTTCATTCCCAGAGGCCGTGCCTATTTGTTTTGTTTCTGTGTGGTGCCAGCTTCTGGTGGGAGGTGGGAGGAGAGAGTGTGGAGTGGGAGCCATAAGTGACAACAGAAGGGTGACACAACACACAAGCTGACACCAGGGACACGCCCACCTGCCACCCATGTGCATCTGGTGAAGGGAGTTGTCGGCTTGCCAGTCCTCAAATCAACCAGAAGCATCCCCGGCTAAGGCCACTCGCAGTTGAAAACATCGTGGGAGGACTTGGCCATGACCCACAGCAATGCGAGGCCCACCCCGGCCATTAAATTATAATAATAACAAGCAGCAGCTATGGAGCGGCGCCTCGGCCAGCCACTGTGCAATGTGTCATCTCTAATCATCATTGTCAACGTGGTAATGAAGGCATTGTACCTACTTTACAGAGGAAGGCACGATCATTCCAACACTGAGTGACCTGCCCCAGGTCATGCAGCTGGTAAATGACACAGGTCATGAACCCAGGTGTGCAAAGGCCAAAGGTCATGGCTGAGCATCACATCACAGCATGCCTCACTGCCATACGCCCTCAGATGTGTGTTTAGAAAGAGACAGGCATATTAAAAACACAAGCACATCTAAGTAGCTGAAGCCAACAGGTCCCAGAGCAAATGGTTCGGGAGTCTCCACCACCCCGAAACCAAACACTCTCCCTTCTCCTTTGTTCAGTGAAATCTAAGGTCTTGAAACCACACACACACAAACTGCACCCCCCGCTTCAACCCAAAAGATTCAGTGCGTAAAAGGCAGAGTAGGTCTTGCGCCAAGAAGTCAGAGCCAATTTATTTTAGTCTTGATGTTAAGACAGCCAGCACCAGGTTGAGGCTGAGAAATGCTCCTTCTAATTAAAACTTTATTTTCAAACACATGTCACAGTTTCAACATGGTGAGACTCATTTCTTGCTATGTAGATTTCTAAGAGTAGAAACAGCTGCTGCTACTGACAATCTCTCCCATTCATTTTAGGAGCACCAGAGGATCCCAGAGGGCAGAGAGGCACCCAGGACAGTAGCAAGAGGAGCCCTGCGGACTCTCAAGAGAACTGCAAAAGCAGGAGCAAGGAGAGAGGAGAGACTGCTGTAAAGCTCGCCAACATTGCAATTGGCACTTCGTGACGGAGTCTGTACACCCAGGCAAGCAGCAGGCTGATAAATCTGCATGGAGGACCACACACAAAACGCTCCATCACTATTTGGTGGGGAAGGAGAGTCCAGCTAAGAACTCCCAAGTGGATCCAAAGCATCCTTGGAGAAAGGACAGGCACCAGGCTTTTACAGACTTGCTCGATGCTGAAAAAGGACTGCCCACTTCTGTAGACTGCATGTTCACATTCCCACGAATCTCGTATACTGAATACTCCCCCGTAAGTTGGTAGAATTAGGAGGTGAGTCCTTTAGGCCCCCACCAGTCTTATGGGCTATGCTCTGATATCATTCTGAACAGTGTGAGACACCCTAAAAACACTGTGCCCCAAACATCTGTCACTCTTCACGTTCCCCACAGGACTCTAAAGAGAGAAGTCAGGTGGGACAGTAAACAAGTCCCTGCCAAACACAACAACACATCCACATCTGTGGCTGCATTAACACCAGGAAGCTGGCACTATGGGTGGTCCTCAAGTCCAGCTACCCTTCCAGCAGAGACCTAAGTAAAATAATAGCTCTTATTGAACCAGCGCCATCCACAGGCTGCCACCAGACTAAAACAGCCAGATCGCAGCCTCTCCCCATGAGTCAGTGCCATTCATGGACTGGGGGTAGAGAGAACAAGGCCACACCAGCAAGCAAGACCAGTCTGGGAACCAGCACCATGCACGGGCCACCACCAGACTGGTACAGGCAGACCCCAGTACCTTCTAGCTCGCGAGGTGGCAAACAAGAAGTACCAATCCCCCACTAACCGCCCTCCACCATCAGTGACCAGTATATCCAGAGAAACACAGGCTGTGATGATAGCTATGAAGATGAAATGCAATTGGATGCCTGTGGTGCTTTGTTGTTTCACTAACGTTGAAGGTCTAGGGCCAGTGGTCTGATCGTAGGTTCACAGGATAGTGGTACACAGTGTGGCATCTAGGGGGGGGGTCTCCTTCTGAGGGCTGCAGCTATTGTTGATTCCCTATGGTCTTGTTTTGGAAGTTCTATATCATTTCCATGTTTTGCTGGGTTGGGTTTTATTCTCTTGTTCTATTTGATTATGTCAATCCAATGGCAGGAGCAGCTATTTCAAAGATAGCAAGATATATTATAGTAGCAATTTTGAATTCACTATTGGCTTGTTTTGAAGTCCTTTATTGCATTCATTGTTTTTATTGTCTCTATTCTATTCTGTACTGTTTGATTTTTACTATGTCCAAAGTTATCTGCAGCTATTTTGAAGACATCAAAAGGCATTATGGTAACTATGGTTGATTTCATAATGTTTTGAGGTCCTGTATCTCTTACATTGGTTTGTTTTGATTGGTTTTATTCTGTTTTATCCTCTTTAAAATTAAAAAAAAATAGCTCTTATTAACTGGTGTGAAATCTGGGGGAGGAACAATGTGAAAGAATTCAAAAAAGGCTGAGAGAAAATACAAGCAGTTTCAAGTCTTCTGCCCACCACTTTCTAGTTGGGTAAACTGACTCAAGATCCAGCTACAAAATCGGTCCCAAAGGCCACAGCACAATGTGCCTGAAAATCTCAAATTTTTGCTCACCAAGGAAGAGAACCCTACAGAATGTCCAGGATAGTGACCTAAGCCATGGTCATCTTTTCATTTAAGGACTTCTGTCATGGTCAATGTTATAGTCTAAGTGTTTGTGGCTCCCCCTCCCCATCAAAATTCAAGTCTTGAAATCTTAACCCCCAAGGGGTTGGTATTAGAAGCAGAGCCTTCAATATGCTATGTTAATCAGCTTTTTTTACTATAATAAACTACATGAGACTGGCTACTTTATAAAGACAAAAGATTTGTTTTAATCCACAGTTCTGGAGATGCAAGCCCAATAGCCCTCATCTGGTGATGGCCTTTCCTGCTGACAAAATTCTGAGACAGTACAGAGAATCACATGACAAGAGACAGGCAGCAGACATATCTATGTGTGTCCCTCTCCCTCTGGTGCTTATAAAGCCACCAGGACTCAACCCAAGGGGCTCCAATCCATCTTATCCTAATTACTTCTCAATCACCCATCTCCAAACACCAAAAGCAGATCAAGTTTCCGCCCTCTCGCTGCCACTAATGTACAACTTTAGGGGTTGTCTACAACATGAGGCCTTGGGGAAAACTCAAACAATATCAAAACCACAGCAGAGGTGATTTGGTCCTGAGGGTTCTGAGTGCTTGAAGCCCTATTATAAAGGATACCCCTAAAGACCTACCTCACCCCTTCTCCCTTGTGAGGACACAAAGCAAAGTCACCATCTAGCGCAAACCAGCAAACAAGTTTTGACCAGGTACTATCAGGTAGTATGTGGTCTTGGACTTCTCAGTCTCCAGAATGGTAAGAAATAAATTTCTGTTATTTACTAGCAACCTGGCTTCTGGTACTTTATTACAGCAGCACAAGTGGGCTAAGACAGCCAGTTTAGGAGCTAGAAAAAGATATTGCATCTCTTCCCATCTGTGGCAGAGCAGCACAGCCTTCCGGAAACGCAGCTCTGCAAGATGGAAAAGAGACCACAAGTGAAGAACAGGGTGCTGTACACCACAAATCTGCCCTTGAGATTGGCACCAATTTTGGTATAATAAAGTCCAGAGAAGTAGAGAAATAAAAGAAAATCCAGAGCAGCAAGCTGCCTTCACAGAAGCTGGACCACTCCTCACTCCGTAGCTCATGCATGTTCCAGGTATTCCCAGGAATGGAGACCAGGTGTTTCTCAGATATGAACTGCTACAGTTTAGGATCTACAGTGGCTCCCAAAGGCCATGTGGTGAAGGCTTGGTCACCATCCTGTGATGCGACTGGGAAGTGGTAGAACCTTCAAATGATGGGCCTAATGGAAGATCTGTAGGTCGTTGCAGAAGAGGGTGCCACTGAAGGGGGCTGTGGAACCCCAACCTCCTGCTCCCTTCCCATCTTCTGCTTCCCAGCTCCTAGGAAGTGAACAGATTTCCTCCACCACATACTCCCACCATTGTGTTGTGCCTCATCACTGGCCCACAGCAATGAGTCCAAATGACCACGGACTAAAACCCCTGGAACTGTGAGCCAAAATAAACTTTTCCCCTTCGAAGCTGATTATCTCAGGCATTTTGTCACAGCCACAGAATGCTGACTAACACAGGGCCATCTTTACCTTCACATCTCTTAGAAAAGCGAATACACAATGATTCAGATACAAAGAGGTTATGCTACTGGGTCAATATTTTTTAACTGACTGTGTTGCTACAGTTTGAATGTGTTCCTCAAAAGTTCATGTATTTGAAACTTAGTCCATAAAGTCGTATGGTGATGGTAGGGCCTTTGGAGTACTTAGGATTAGAGAAGCCCCCATGACAGCATGACTGGCTTTGTAAGAAAACAGACCCAAAATTAGATGCTTTGTCTCACCACGTGATGTCCCTATTATGTTACAATACAGCACAAGGCCCTCACCTCAATAGAGCGCTCATATCTCCAAAGACAGCCTGTTCTCTGCAGAGTGGACTCCTTCAGGGACAGAGGCTCAGACAGTTTGTGTCCCAGGGGGCTGCAGTACCTTGCCAGATATGAATTGCACTGGCAGCTACTGAGTGCTAACCATGGGCCAGGATCTGATCTAAACATCACATGTGGCAGCACACTCAATCCTTAGAACACGTCCGAGGGCTAAGTGTGACTCCACTTTGCAGATGGGAAAACTGAGGCACAAAGAGGATAGGTACCCCCTTGCCAGGTCACAGCCCAGTCCTGTAGCCCATTCTCTTAGCTCTGCACCTCCACCTGACCTCACAGAAGTTCACGGAGCCTGACTATCAGATGCTTTGATTCCAAGGCATAGTCTTCGCCAGCACAGGTGTTCCCACGAGTTCGGGAGTGAGCTACGTTCCAGCGAGTGGAAATCCACAGCTCACCCTAGTCCTGTACGAACTGTAGACTCTTGATTCAAAGTAACTCTAGCCCACCATCAACTCTGAACCATGCAGAGAGAGACACCATGGGGCTTGGCTGAACTGGTGTCCCTTTGGGAGGACAGGGTACTTCAGCCACCCAGCACCGGAATACCACACTTCCCACTCTGGATTACTCTAGCAAAGAATGGAAACCTTCACCCTCTGACAGCTGTTCAGTGGCTCAGGGACTCCTGCCACCACAACCACCACCACCACCACCTTCCTCCAGCCAGCTGTTCCACTTGGTCCAAGGGTGGCATTCAGCACCAAGAGCAGGAGAAGTGACTGTCTTGCTGTCCCGGGCCATTCCTGGAGGGCAGAATAGGAGGGGCCAAGGGAGCATTCGCAGTTTGGGTGACCGAGCCTCCTTGCACAGCATCAATTATTAAGCACTTCGCTACACTGGGCTAACATCAGGTCCTGGGCTCAGCTGTGTTCTTTAATCATCGCTGTTACAACCGACGGCTCCTCTGTGGCCTTTGCCCAGTGAGCCATTTCAGTTCCGGGTTGCGGGAGACACTCTGTCCCCACTCGCCCTACCGAAAGGGGACCACGCTGGGCTGCCTTCCCTCTGGGAAGCCCAAGGCCTGTGGAAGCCCGGTGGTCTTTGACTGGGGACCCCAGGGGAAAGGGCTCCTCACCCACAGCCGCACCTTACAGCAGTCACATCAGTGCTCAGCCCGTGGTGCACGGGAAGTGACCCCAAGATCTTCGTGCTGTGTGGCCTCTTAGCCAGGCCCCTCACCAAGGAGCCGAGGTCACTTTGTGACAACCCGCCCTCAGGATAACTCACTCCCACAGGGACGGCCTGGATCCAGCCACAAGGGTGGAGCCCTCCTGTGAGTTTCCACCGCTTCCTATCAGGATGGTGGCTGCGTTTCACCGTGATCTTTGGAGGCAACATTTGAACCCCAGCAGATGCAGCATCACAGCCTGTCACAGCCTGACAGGCCGTAACCTAGACTCCAGGGTGCTGTGGCTTGGACACTTGATGCAAAACCCATGACAGACACGCAGAGACTGGGAAGGGCGCTCTGAGCTCTGCGGGCCCTGCAGGCGCCTGACACCCTGGTCACTCACGGTCTCATGGAGCAGGGCTATGGACAGCCCCAGTGGATAAAGCTGGAGAGGTCAGTACAGGGGTTCTGTTCTGGTTTACATGGCTCTTGGAAGGTGCCCGGATTACTGGGCTCTTAGCTAGGAGATGGGGCCTGGTCAGAGGAAGTGGGCTCCTCCCTGCCCCCTCCCTTCACACACCAAGGAAGAAGTAGCTGTCCTCTGCCTTGCCTTCCCGCTGTGCCCTTCTGCCTGGGGCCAGCGACTGTGGACCAAATCCTCCACACACTGCCAGCCAACAGAAGCCTCTCCTCCTTCGAGTCACAGGTGTCACAGCAAGGACAGCAATGAAGACAGCCTCAGAGCGCGGGCAGACTTTGCCCCCAGGGAGACAGCCAGTGCTGCCTGGAAACGCAGCAGGGGAGCCACAGGTGTCCAGGGGGCCTGGCCACGCGATGCACAGGTCCGCCCTCACCGCGAGTCAGCCAGCCCAAGGGGTCGCACTGCCAAGGCTGACACATCCTTGGAACATTCTGAATCCCGTACCCAGAAAGGAGAGTTTCAGCCCTGCTTCACGGAGCAGATGGGGCGGGTCACAAAGTTGGTCCCTGGGATTTATAAGAGTGCCTAGCAGGATATGTGAATGCAGGGCAGTCGCTGGGGTGTCGCTGTGAGGCATCAGCAGGGGTGGGGCCCAGGACTCTGGCAACACCAAAATCCACAGGCACTCAAGCCCCATGGAAAATGATACAGCATTTGCATGAAGCCTACACACAACCTCACAGATCCATAAAGTCATCTCTAGATTACTCGTAATACCTAACACAATGTAGACAGGCATATTGCACTGTAGGGGGAATCATAAAAATAAAAAATGTCTGTACATTTCAGAACAGATGAGGGCTCCTGTGTTGTTTATTATTTTCAGTTCAGGGTTGGTTTAGTGAAGCTTAGAGTATGAAACTCACAGATAAGAGGAACCAACTGTAGGAGATCTTTATAATCACTCGTCACAACTACCCTAATCCCCATTCACAGACTGGGGAGATGAGGCATGGAAAAATGCCATACCAGCTGGGTGTGGTGGGATACACCTGTATCAGCTACTCAGGAAGCTGAAGCAGGAGTTTAGGTTAGCCTGGGCAACTTAGCAAGACCCTGCTTCAAAATTAAAAATAAAAAGTGCTACATTCAGTGGCACATACCTGTAATCCCAGCACTCAGGAGGCTAAGACAGGAGAACCTCTGGTGAGTTCAAGGCCAGCCTGGGCCATATAGTCAATTCAAGGCCAGTCTGAACCACATAGCAAGATTCTGTCTCAAAAGAAATCCAAAAAAAAATTTTTTTAATTTTAAAGACCTGTTCAGTGGTGTAACACTCCTGGGTTCAGTATCTGGCTGCACACACAAACACACACACAATCTTTGTGAAGAAAACATAAAAATGACATTAGTTTGGGTTGCTGTGCCAGAAGAAAGTAGCTTAAAATTTAAAATGAAAGATCACATATGTCTCAGAAGTCGAGCTGGGATTTGATTTGAATCCAAGTTGTCTGACCCCAAGAGTATTCACTGACAGGAAAACACAAATTAAATCTTTATTTTGTGTGATCCTCATTATGTACTGACAAGACAAAAGAAAAGAGGAAGGAAAGAAAGGGAGAGAAAGGGAAGGAAAGAGAGGAAACGACACAGGATATATGTGACAAAAAAAGACAGATCAACACGCTCACAGCAGCTGTGCGTAAGAGCTGAAGTGCTGGGTAATTTTGTGTTCTCCCTGTTCCTTTCTGTTTTTCTTCATTCTCTCCAGGGAAAACGCATTTCATAGCACGCCCCCTACCAAAATTAAGAGATCAAAAATGCCCACCCAGCACACATCTCAGATATCTTCAATGCCAGGTGACCCTAAGCGACCAGCAGTCACCGTGCTGAGGAAAGGGGCGAGGACTCCCCTTGGCAGATGGAAGGGGACACCCTGGGTCACTCAGCCTTCACGGCCCTGGTGACCACCAGCTCTGGGGAGTCATCCTGAGAGCTCAGAGCCCCCCGAAGAGGATGAAGACTGCGCTCCGAGCTGAGATCTGGCCAACTCCTCACCCGCCTCCCAGCAGCCTGGAGCAGAAAGGCCTCAGCCTCTCAGTGCTCGAAGACCACTTCCAAAACAGTCAGGCTTCCAGACCGCAAAAATGGTCTTCCATCAGTTTTAATAACTGGTAGAAGCGAGAGGGGAAAAAGAAGAAATCTTTCATCCTGGGCTGACTATGAAAGTTTGTGTTATGAGAAAAGATAAAAGAATTCTGGAGTTCCCTGTAAACTTTGCTTTTCCGTTTTTTTCCCAAAGAAGGTGGACATGCGGTCGTTTACACCGTCTGCTTGGAGTCAGTTCCCACTGAAATGACCCGCGCAGGCAGAGGTGCTGTTACCCACTGAGTCTTTTCTGTTACTGCTTTTGTGGTTCACTAAGAGAAACAGGCTGGATTCCCAGGAAGACCGTGATTTGGGGTCATGAGGAGGTCCCACTTTAACTCCACCTTGTGGAAAATGAGTGAGTTCAGAGTCACAAAACAAAATAAAAAGTTCTTGCAAATATCCCAAATTTTCAGAAAAAATCTCTAAAATCTAAGATGTCACACCCAAAAATGCACAGATTCAAAACATCCAAAAGTCACCATTAGCAAAGGCGAGAAATAAAATGAATTTTTTAAGGCCATCTGCAGGTCTAGGTCCATACTTTAAAAATAAAATAAAATAATAATAAATCCCTAATCCTCTTTCCAAGGACTACTCTCGGACAACTTTCTCCTTGTCCACAGGACAGCGATTGCTTTGGTCACGTTCTAGGTTCAACCAGAGATCAACCTCTCCCAGCAGCCTCAGTTAGGCCCAGAATAAAGCAATGAGCGCATCCCCCTGCCCTCCTGCCTGTGACTGGCTAGATCTGGCCATGTAACCCAGGTCAAACCAATGCATCAAGAAAGGAAGTCCACTGCGCAGTTCTAGGAAGGACTTTTTCTGCAGATGAAGCGAGGCAAATTGAAGGAAATGCTTGTTTTGTTTTGTTTTTGTTATTTTCTGAGACAGGGTCTTGCCATGTAGTTCAGGCTGGTCTTGAACTCACTATGCAGCCCTGGCTGGTCTCAAATTAGCAGCAATCCTCCTGCTTCAGACTCCCAAATGCTGGGATTATAGGCGTGCATCACCACTCTGGGCTGTTTTGTTTTGCTTTGGGCAAGTCACAAAGCTTGTCATTACCTGGACAGAGTGGCGCAGAAAAACATAAAGGAACTCATGGATCTGTTGCCATCACTAATTGTCAAAGGGACCACGGATGGATCATTTGAGATATAAAACCCCATAATGTCTAAAGCATGCTTAGTTGGGCCTTCTGCTTCTACTTACCAAAATCATCATAACTAGCAGAACCCTAGACCAAACCTCACTATTAAGAGTCCATCTTAAAACTGAACGAGAATGTGTCAGGTGCTTGGGGCAGATCCCCAGACAGACAGGGAAAGGACAGGTGACAATACCTCCTCCTCCACACCCTGACGGGAACTCACCCTACCAGCAGGTTACACCATGATATCCTTTAAGGGGGTGCAAGCAGAAGATATTTGGGGACCACATGAAAGGAGTGGAGACCCAAATCAGGATTCTAAAGATCTCTCATAGCCTGCCACCTGCTAAGTCACCCCCAAATTTAGACTGAAAACCGACTGACAGATCTACAAGACTTGGGGAAGAAAAGCCTCCCAAGCCGTTTTCTCAGGAAACGGAGATTGGTGGAGAACATGAGGAGCAGATAACAGTGGGGACACAAATCATCTTGTCAGAAATATAAATTTCATGTAAGACTCTCCAGTCTCAGAAAACTGACATAAACACAAATGATAACACCATCTGACTGGATGGAAAATCGCTCTGTTATGCGGCTGCAGGTTTGGTTTTCAAAAACTGCCTTCTACATAAGCGTTCAAAGTAATTGCTGTATACACACATTGACATGCACACACATGCAAATATTCAATTGAAACATTTATATACCGCACTGAGCCCCTCTCCCCCCGAAAAAGTGCACAGTGAAAAGAACAGAAGGAACTTTGACAAATAAAGATAACTCAAGATATGTCATAATAAAACTGCCTTTTTAATGAAATTTAATTGGCAGCTAAAATATGGTTTCCCTTGTCTTTGTTTTTTGTGGTACTGAGGATCAAACCAAAGTGTTTGTACTGAGCTACATTCTCAGCCCTTTTTTTTTTTTTTTTTTTTTTAAGATAGGGTCTCACCAAGTTGCCCCAGTTGGGTTCAAACTTGTGGTCCTTCTGCCCTTAACCTCCCAGCCCCGGGATTACAGGTGTACACCACAGCGTCCAGCCAAAATATGCATTTTTAATGAAGTTGTTTAAATTGAGCACTTCAGCCTTTTGGCTAAGATCAAGTGTGAAGCTGTGGAAGCTGCACACGAATTCCCGTGCACGTCCAGTACTTACAACTGAAGACTCGCTAAAACCCACTTGATGGCTGTCCTTCACTGACCATCTTGCACACATCTGAGTGCCAACCCTACGCCAAGAGTTGTGCGGGTTCTACTACGCTACAACCAAGAGACCGCAAGTGAAATCTTTCTGGAACACAGAAAATGAGGGGAGGTAGGAAAGAGGATAAAGTCAAGCTTCTAAGATCGTGTCGTCTAAGGCGGGACGGATGAGACGGTGAAACACGCACACGCGTAACACAAGGCGCACAGACAAATGGGTGATCAGAGACGACACGGGAGAGGCCCTTCCGTGGGGGTGAGACCCGCTGAAACTGTGTGTGGAAAAAGGCTGTGCGAGAGAGTGGCACCGGAAATGAACTCTTAAAGACAGAAGAAACCAGACAAACCGGTGTTTTTCGGAAGGCGCCAAGGGCTCCAGCAAAGGCAAGGAACGCGAAACGTCAAGAACTCTAGAAGCATGCGCGGCGAGCAACTGCAGGGAACGGAACGCGGGCGCGCACAGGTACAGCACGGGCGACAGCAAGACAGACGGCAGCGCTGACAGCGCGGGAGGCCGGGCTGAGGCTCCCGCCTTGCTGCGATACCACGAAGGCTCAGGCTTGGCGGCGGCACAGCAGACCTGGGACGGACAAATCCTGCAACAGCGAGGGCGGTGATCTGGACCCAGGACTCAGGGCAGACGTATATAGGGTGCGTGGTGAGAGCTGGCACGGCGCAGGCGGCTCCAGCGGTATTTCTTACACTGAATGAAGCCTCCTGCGGGCAGGAATCGCATCTGACTCGTCTCTGCAGCCTCTGCTGGCCCCGCCTGCCTCCTGCCTCCTGCCTCCTGCCTCCTGCCTCCTGCCTCCTGCCTCCTGCCTCCTGCCTCCTGGACGAGTGACCTGTCCAGGGAGCAGAGGGACAGAACTCCTTGTCCCTGCTTCCCACCAGCAGGCAGGAGAAGGGACAGAAGTGCTCGGAAAGGGCTGCAGACCCCGGAAGGAATGACCTTCCACCGCGAAGAGAGCACACTAACCTGCTTCCCCCTCTCCACTCCTACAAGAGAAAAGTCACTGAGGTGAGCCTGAAAATTAACAAAATGCATACCCACATAAAACCTGAAATAAGACTTGGAAAAATGTACCATGGGCGTACATATGAGTAAGTGCAAAGATAGTTTGTCCTTAAGATGACACACTGAATAGCACCGGCACTGAATGTCTCCAGTGTACTCTAAAATAGGTCAGAAAAGATGATGAGTGTGCGGGTAGACGTGTTAGGTGTAAATGCGTGTGGGTGTATATTTATATATGTGAGAGAGAACTGCACATATGGCAAAGAACACGAAATGCAAACAGGGATGGGGATAAAGGGTGTGTATCTTAGTCCCCTTGTGCTGCTATAATAAAATACCTGGGGCCTGGTAATCAATAAAGAAGAGAAATTTATTTTCATGTGGCTCTAGAGATTGAGAAGTCTAAGATCAAGGAGCCAGTGGATTCGGGGTTCAGTGAGGGTTGCTCTCTGCTTCCGGTACAGCACCAGGATGCTGCAGCCTATAGAGGGAGGACGCTGGGTCCTCACGCAGGGGAACCCAGAGGGGCAGGACAGCCGGATGCTGTGTGCAGCCAGCCACCTGTAGAAGGATCTTAATCCCATTCACAAGAGAGGAGGCCTCATATCCTAAACACCTCTCAATGACTGCACATCTCGGTACATCACACTGCAACATCTGACTGCTCGAAGCAGTGGGAACACACTCAAACCACAGCTTTTTACACTATTCTTGTAACTTTTATACCATTGTTGCAACTTGCAACAAGCATGAGGAAAACTATATATTGCTAAGATCTTGAAAGTATTCTAGGTGAAAAAATGATACACAACGGGATACAGGGAATGTTTGCCATTCCGACACAAAGTAGAGGGAGAAAGTGGGGAAGATACATCTGCACACAGATATGCAGTTATTCGTAGATAATGCAGCTGTAAGGACACATGAGAAGCTGGCCATATGAGCTGCTTCTGCAGAGGGGAACAAGGTAATTGAATGAGAGAGAGGAGAGGAAGAAAGACTTCACAAACTTCTGTGCATTTTCAATTTTGAGTCATGTGATTATACTGCCTATTCAAAGTACAAATAAACAAAGTAAATTTACTTTGAAAAAAGGTTAAAGGAACGTAGTAGCACACAGTACATAGATTGGAGGAGCATTTTAGACCAGAGAAACATAAAAAATGGGATAAAAATCACCTGGCAGGGCACTGCCCGGATGTGATTCCACAGACCACCGGTCCCGGTGAGCTGCTGGTTTACAAAGGGCCCGTTCCAGGCAAGAAGAGCTGGGGGCTTGGAAAGGCATGTTCTATCAAGTTTCAGATTAAATTGGATAGAATTTTCCCATAAAATAAATTATGTGATTTACTTACAACACACGATTCTTCACAGCCCTATCCCCAAGCAGATACTGCTTGTTCTAAGATTTAATCATCTGACACTGCTACATCTGTCCTCCACCTGACTGCCACACCTACCAAGCCTCAGAGACAGTGCAGGGGGATCTGGTGGGAACCCACTAGGAAACAGCCCTGAATATAAACAGCCAGCCCAGTGATGGTGACAGCCACCCCACCTTAAAGAGAGTGGCCCCCAAGCCACAAGTCAGGGGTCTGTAGAAAGAGAATCTTGGATCTGTGCAATACTTTCATGAGTTTTCCAAGATGAGCATAGCTGATTCCAACAACCACCAATTCGGAATAAAGAAATGGACCTTCTCGCCTGCCTCAGGGGAGCATCGGGGAACTGAACAAGTTCTCTGGCAGTAACAGAAAGGTAGGAAGGTGCTGCTGTCTGGAGAAACCAGACTGAGAAAGTGGCAAGCCCACCTAGCAGGCCAGTTGTCAGAATACCAGGCAGGGGACCCCACAATACAGCCCTGTCCCTTGAAGAATCCCAGAGCTACTGTCAGAGACATGAGCTCAACTCTATCACTGAGTCTGTACTTTTTGGGGGAGAATTTGGTTGGGCACATATGAAAGCTGCCATGCATGCTGTATCCGAAATGGCATCAATGTTGGGGGACAGGGAGAAGGCAGAACAGGGAGTAAGAAAAGTCCAGTGAATGGAGACGAACATTACTAACAATAACAAAAGGTGAGGCTGCATTCACCTGCTATCTCTGGGGCACTACTCTACTGCTCCAAGAACCCCATGTACCTCTGGGTTGCGGGAAGCAGTAAAGAAGGAAGGGAAAAAGTATCTGACTGTCAGAAATTTGGCTTCCAGCCTGGTTCTCCATGTGGCTGGCCCAATACTTCACATCTTGGGCTTGGTTGCCTCATTTGTTAAATGGGAATAAGAATATCTACCTCCAGAAAGTCAAAGTGGAAAATACCTAACACAGTTCCTGTATACAGCAGCCTTTGGGTGAAGGAGGCTTCTACCCCTTGTTAACCAGCATCAGGTGCAGTACACAAATCTGTTGCAGGTCAGATTGTATCTACCAGGGCTGGGGATTTAGCTCAGTGGCACAAGCACCTGCCTGGCAAGTGCAAGGTCATGAGTTCGATCCCTGGTACCAAAAAAAAAAAAAAAAAAGCCAGATTGTATCCGCAAGAAGATATGCTGAAGTTACCACCAACAGCACCTCAGAGTGGGACCTTATTTGGAAATAGGTCTATGCACACACATGGTAAAGCTAAGGCCAGGCCACACTGGAGTAGACTGGGCCTTGTTGGTAGACACATGTTGGTGTCCTTAAAAGGAGAAGAGACACAGGTGCGCAGGGCAAGGAGAGCTTTGTGATGATGGAGACAGACACTGGAGGACGGCATCTGCAGCCCAGGTCACTGGGAGACGGCCTGCAGCCGGGAGGAACACGGGACAGACTGTCCTGCAGAGCCCTGGGAAAGAACCTTTAAAGTGAGCACCTTGACTCCGGGCATGCCAGGCCCCAGAATTCTGAGAGTGAATTTCTGTTTTAAGGCTCCCGGTTTATGGTACACTGTCGCAGGGTCCAAGGAAACAAATGCTTCTTCCTTCCTCATCCCATGCCTTTTAAGGAAAATTTCTGGCTGGCCTCATGAAACAGCAAACTTTTATAAATATCCTTAATAATAACATCCCAGGAAAGGCTGCCTTCAGTAATGTAGTTCGGCAGAAGAAAGACAAAGGTGAGCGTTTTTGTTGGAAGCAGCCTCCATCTTGGATACCTCACACCTCCCAGAGAGAGGTGAAGACACAGCTGAAGGATGACCTTCAGAGACAAACCCGAAGGTCAAGACCACAGCCCCGCCACTGCTGAGGCTGGCTCACACCCCTCCCCCTGCCCCCCCAAACACTGCCCTCTCAGGCACACAAGTGGCCGCCTCTTGTTGGCACAGGCAGGGGGAGGAGACTGGATATGTTTAATACAATCTGTTTTCAGCAAGCCACAGGCCAATCAGGATGGCAAGAAAAGGGGGGAAGGATCAATTCAAACCAAAAAATCACTTTTCCAGATGTTTCCATAGCTAGGAAGAGAAGAAGTAATTCTCAGGATTGAATCGCCCAACCAAAGTTACCCAAGCCCAGTCTTCCTTTTACTCTACCATCTGAACTTGATATCCCATCAACACAAAACTGGTATTCTCACTGGAATCTACCAAATTCATGAAGCAATTTTACTAGCCAAAAAGGCACCTTTTGCGGGCCGGGGATATAGCTCAGTGGCACGGTGCCTGCCTGACAAGCATGAGGTCCTGAGTTCAATTTCTGGTACTGAAAAAAAAGCCATCATTTGCTTGAATATGTGGGTCCAACAGGTCACCTGGGACTTCTACTGGAGTAGGAGTGTCTGAGCAGACTCCTGCCCAGCAGGCTCAATTATTCTCCCTACTTCCATTTCACCAGAATTTCCAGTTTAACTTAACTATGTAAAAACTCAGGAGAAAGTTCCAGTGTCAAGGAATTCAGCAGTGAAATTAAAGACCCAACAGCCCCAGGTGTCATAAGGTCACCAAATCAGTCTGCCAGGTGACATACCTTAGAAAATAGTAAAGGGAGCCCAGTGTAGTGGCGCAGGCCTGTAATCCCAGCACTCAGGGGGCTGAGGCAGGAGGATCGTTGAGATTTCAAGACCAGCCTGGGTTACAAAGTGAGTTCAAGGCCAGCCTCAACTCCATAGTGAGACCTTGTCTCAAAAAATAGGGCTGGGGATTTAGCTCAGCGGCATAAGCGCCTGCCTGGCAGGTGTGAGGTTATGAGTTCAATGCCCAGTACCAAAAAAAAATAGTAAAGGGAAAAATTGCAGAGAAGACACTGGAACTCACCATCTCTGCCAAAAAAGAAGCAACATTAGGAAGGCATTTGTTTTTATGTCGACTACCACCTTCACCACATACCTACCAACCACCCACTTCTCTTCCCCAAATCTGGGGCAGCACCATGCACTAGGAGGGCGGAACTATGCAGGGTTTCAGCTAAAATACCATGGTGCTTGGATAACGGGTCAGGGGAGAGGAGCTTCTGCTTGTTGAGGCCAGATCATCTGTCTTTGGTTTCCTGCTTCACCCTGGAGAGCACCTTTTCATGCACTGCATAGTCTCCCTTTCTATTCAGATCCTAATTATTCAAAGGTTGCTAATCCAGGTGGCGGAACTCTCCAGTTTTGGCTGCCTGCCATTTCCCCCTGCTTCAGAGCACCTCCATCTAAGGGAAAGCAGGGGAAACGTAAAGAAAGGCAATCAGTCAAGCCGAGGAACACTCACGTTCAAGTCTTCTCCTTGAGTTAGGATGATGAGCTTTCCTTGAATTGCAGCCAACTCAAAATTGAAAGGAAAAAAAGTCTTAGAAGAGAAGAGCTAGAAATCTTAGAATATTTCATTGCTGGAGATCATTATTGTCTGCTGCTAGTTTTATAGACAAGAAAACCAGGCACTGGGAATAATCACAAACTAGTTACTTTTTGTCCCAGCTGGACACTCCTTGCCTTGCCCCACCTGCCTGTCGTGAACACACCAGTGTGACAAGAAGCCTGTTCACAGCCCAGGACCTACCGTGCAAGCGGAGCCTCAGAGACTAAATGACAACTGAAAGAGGCCTTGCTGGTCATGTCACTTTAAGTACAACAGTCAAGTTTTGATCACATGCATTAACAAAGACAAACCAATAATACTGAAAAATGATCTTAAACAAAGGTGAGATACATCAGATTCCCAGCTTCCCCCAGAGAGATGAGCCCCATTCCCTGGTGTCCAGACAAGAAGGTCAGACGCCTCTGCCAGGACGGGCTGCCCCACGTCTGCTCTGGTGAGTCCGGGCAGTGTGAACACACCCTCCTCTGAATGAACAACTCCATGTGTCACCCTAAAAGGACTGATCCCAGACTCTTCACAAAAGAAACCAAGATCTCTCAGCTCGAAGCCAATGTGCCACCTCTCTGGTGTCCCAAGGGTGCCTGTGTGTGAGGGCTTCAAACTTAGCACTTAATGTGTCATCTGAATCTTATGTCTGTGCCTCTGCTCTGCCCCCTGTCCACGTCCCAGGTCTCTTAAAGACTGACTGAGGACGCTGGTAGAACAGAAGAGCAGTAAAGCCAGCACAGATGACAGACTCCCTTGGGGGACACACCCAGGCAGAGCTTGGCCCCAGCCCACTCCATGGAAGAATTTAATCTGGGCCAAGGTACCAGACAGCCGACATTATTTTCAGGTATCAAACGTAGAGACCTAGTGATGGCCCTTCCTCTTCCAATGCCAAAATTCTAATAATCTTTCAAAAGGTAAAATATTCAGATATCCCCATGGTAGGGTTGGGACCAGTCTATCCACTTTCTCCCAGAGCAGATCTCTAATGCTTATCAGGTATCACTTGAAGGTGAATAAAGATCAATTCTCTCCTGTCAGTCCTTGCCCAATCTTAAGAGTGAGCCCAGCCTAATCTTCCAAAAGATGGATGACCTTCTCCAAGATAGGTCTGAGCAAGCAGATGGCTGGCACGGTGGCTGTCCTGACTTGCCAGGGGAGTTACAGGTTCCTGCTTGCCTACAAACATGCTAGGTCAACCAGGACTACCATGAACAGCAGCATTTGCGGAAAGGGAGGTCTCGTCCCATCCTGACAGAAGTTCAAGGGCGTCAGAGTGGGTGGGGCCACCAAAGAGCAAGGAACCCAATCCTTCGGGAGTAACTCCTTCTTACACTGTTCAAGAAGGTGGCATGCAGGGCGTGAGATCTCTACCTGGCCATTTCAGAAGCCGTCCTGAGAACAAGGTACCATACCTCCAAATTCAACAGTGCCAGTGCAACAACCAAAAGCGGTATGGCGGCCCCTCTAGTTAGCTGCGAGAGGAGTACAATGTGAAGACTTTAAAGCCACAACACGGCCTACTTCCCAATCAGTTCCAACAGTGGAATTTAAGCAAGCTCTCCCTGGGAATGCTCCCCCACACCATGAGCCAGCCAATGGGTTCCACAGCAGAGGGGACACACAGGACCTCAATCTGTTTTCTTCTGGGCTCAGATCCGGAATCAGTTCCTTTTTCTTCTGCTGTTCACATAGGCCAGACCGGTCATCGGTTACTGCAGGATCCCGTACTTGCTAATAACTCCTCTCAGTCCAGAGCTGGAGCAACCTGACCTTTCTCCCCAGCAGCTAAGAACTTGATGGCTATGATCTCAGCATGACAGCTACTCTTCCCTGGACATAGCACGACAGGAATGATCCATTTTAAAGAAATTAGTAAGTACTTTCTACAAACTCCCTGTGCCCTGGAGACCTTAGAAGTATTCAAAATAAAAAGATACAGTCTTTGTCATAAAGGGACTTGGGATACAAGGAATGAAGACTGCCTGGACCCAGAGTGTCATCCCATAATGCAGAACAAAGAACAAGCCGGTGACAGCCCTTAGCCACTAACTAGCAGGGTCACCACAACATGGAACCACTTAACCACTCAGTTTCCTTGTCTGGGGCTAGGAATGTGACCCAGGGCTCCGAGTGCTTGTCTAGCATGCGAACGATCCATCACAGGTTTGAGCTCCACCCACAACAGACTCATTCAGGGTCCCACAGCTTGCTGTACATAGCACTCAGGTGACAACACAGGTAGTGGTGGCCGCCCTCATGTTTTTTGGCCCTGTCCAATTCTATCTCTTCATAGCAGGCATCGGTCAGCTGCTCGGGCTACCTCCCCACTGTGATCTCTCTTCTTTTCCTCTCGTCCACTGTCACTAAACTTGCACACACACACACACACACGCGCGCGCGCGCGCACGCGTGCCTCACCCTAGTGCATCTTTTTTCTTTTTGCATCCTCCTATACCTTTCTCTAAATTATGATAAAATATACATAGCATAAGATTGACCATTGGACCCTTTTTAAATATATAATTCAGAGGGTTAAGCTCAGTCACACTGTTGTGCAACTATCACCACCATCCATCTTCAGGATATTAATTTGCAAAACTGAAAGTCTGCACCTATTCAACCTAACTCCCTTGAATTTCACTAGAGGGATCTCATGTCAGTGAAATCACTTAATATTTCCCCTCTTGTGACTGATGTATTTCACTTAGCATAATGTCTTTGCGGTTCATTCATGCTGTATTACACATCAAAATTTTCTCCCGCGTAAGTCTATGCCTTGCATTCATCCCTCAGTAGGCACATGGGTCACTTCCACATTTCAGCCACTGGGAGTAATGCTGCTACCAACATGGTCATACAAATAATCTCGTCAAGTCCCTGCTTTCACTTCTTTGGGTATTCTGCTAGTCAGGTTTCCACTGCTGTCACAAATTGCCTGAAGAAGGCAATTTAAAGGAGATGGGAATTACTATGGCTCAAGGTTTCAGAGGGTACAGTCCCTGGTCCTCCAGTTTCGTTACTTCTAGACCTTGAATGAGCCAGAACACCACGGTGGGGTCCATGTGATGGAGCAAAGCAGCTCACCCCATGGCAGGCTGGAGGTGGTGACAGAAGGAAACAGTTAGCAAGGAGGAGGCCTGGGATAGGATACAGTCCCAAAGGGTACGCCCTCATGACTCACTCCCTTCTCCAGGGTTCACCTCCTCACAGCCCTTTCAGCTACAAACCACCCTCATGATCCAGTCACTGCCAGAAAGCCCAGCAGCTGACCTTTGGGGGACGTGTGAGACCCAAATCACAGCAGGTATATACCCAGAAGGGGAACTGCTAGGTCATATGGTAAATCTACTTTTAATGTTTTTAAGGTACGTGTATCTTTTAAAATGTCAAGCCTCAACCTTTCGGGAAGTAGTGACTGCTTTCA